>JAVJIF010005932.1:0-182005 GCA_038442645.1 Agave tequilana | reverse complement strand
AAATTAATTTCTTATAATATCAGGATCACCATATCATCTGACATTTATCCTCAAGATTTCATATCATAATATTTGTCACGATCAGACAAATTTTGTGTCACTAAATCAGGCTATCATATACAAACAATAATGTTAATTTGAGTTGGATGCATGCATGTACAGGAGCAGATGCAAAATTGACATGCAAGACAAAGTAACACTATCACAAGATGAAGTCGGTAAGGAATCAATGAATAATAATTAATTGTGTAATAGGAGCAAGGACTTGCAAGTGATGTAAATATGATCATAAACGTTAACGATAATAAAAAACACGATGACATAGAAGATTAATAGTTTTGGACAAAAATTCAACACGAAAATTAGGAGAGAAGAAATCATTTACACTTAGCCTTATGTCGTTGGAGCCTGATTTCCCGTAACGACAACCGCACTGAGAACGATTCACAGCTTAAATATTGTGTGAATTAATTAGAGACTTGACGTTTTCTTATTCAGTGATAAGTTGAATGAGAAATGTAACTTTTACTATTTATTATAATTTTGATTGATTAATATTTTCAAAATAATTCAATTTTTTGAATTTAGCAACCATTTAAAAATATAATTCATGATAAAATACATGCATAAACTAATCAATTAATGTATAATATTTACATATAACTAAATTGTGAATTTTACAATTTTAGTGATATTTAGAAATTTATTGGAAATTTTTAAATAAATAATCAATAAATAATGATTATACAGATATTTAATTTTATGTTATTCCAAGTAATATTACACCAAAATAATTTTATAGAGTCCCAAATTTGGTTTGTGATTTTTGATGAATTTTTTGAAATTTTCTGATTTTATTTCTTATTTTTCTAAATTTAAATAAGCCTAAAATCAATAAAAACTTAACGAGTCTGTTTGCTACAATAATCGGTCTGGGTCTGCTACAGTGATTGCTACAGTGTTGGGTTTGGGTTTGGGTCTGATACAGATAAATTACTACACAATCTTCAACTTTGTGATTCAGTTTCAATTTTTGAATCTAAGTTAACTCTGGTATCCTTACCCAATTTGAACCTATTTTTTGAGCTGAAATTGATTCCTACACCTATAGATCTTGGAATTGAATCATCTTTTTTGGATAGTTACATTCTATTGATGGGAAAAGAATATGAGTTTCAATTCTTTAATTTGGGACCCAACTTTTGAACCAAATCCGACTCTCGAATCTGAACTTGATTTAAGTTATATTTCTGAGTCAGTATTGGTTCTTGAACCATCAGTCTTGAACCCAAATCAACTATTTCATAAAATTGAATTCCATTGTTGGACCTTGGTATTGAATAAAATGACTCTGAGATAATATTCCAGATTAGTCATATAACTGGAATGATTTTAATGTTAGAATTTTGCATGATCCTATTCAATTTGGGGGTAGTAACATTGTAAATAAAAAAAAGGTCATCAAAGGGGGTTCTTTGAAATTTCATATTATTTAGATTGGATAGTAACGCTTGGCTCATTCAAACCACCACTTTGAGTTAACATTTTTTCTTCTCTTACTTCTTCTTCATGCATATATACATTCATTCATACATTGAGGACAATGCATGAGATATGTTGAGGGAAGGTTCTAGCATGATATAGGTTTTTTAATAATATATAAAAAATTCTTTGCTTTTAAAAACTTTTTTAAAAAGAGAAACAATATTTTGACTTATTTCTTGTAATAAATAAAGTTAATTTAAGGAATAGGAGAATCATAATTATGATTTCTTATACTTGGTCAAAACAAAATTATTTGTTTGATTCCTATGTTGAGAAAGAAAAATTGGAAAAGTAATTTTGTCTTGATTTTTACCTTGATGAAATATGCATACTTTATACACTTACACACTTTGGGTTCAAAACCAAAAATTCTTATGCCTTATAAGAAAAAAAAAATAAAAATATATATATTAAAAATCCTCTGATTGAGCTGGGTATTTGTGCCTCGTAAAGCATAAGTATTCAAGCTTAAAAGTGGTCCATATTACAAATAAAATCTTTAGTTTTGTTGTCTTGTTTGCTCGAGTAAGTCCTGGAGTGTTTTCTCACCCGATGCTCTAAGACGATCCGGTTTGGGAGTCACCGACTAAAGACTTGTTACATGGACGAATTAGAAAGCTTAATAGAATAAAAAATATTATTGCCATAATATAACATAATAATAATAAATGTAAGACATAAGAGTTAGAGTTGAAGAATTAAGAGTCAACATTCACGGTCACAAAGATACATATGAGTTAGGGTAAAATAATAGACTCGATGAGAAATAAAGTTTGTATCCTTACATAGATTGATAACAAGTATTTGCATAGAGACTAAGTATAAGAATGAATAGTTGGTGATTCTAAGACTTATAGATTACTTGATTTTTGCAAAAATTTTAAAATTTCTCTCTCTCTCTCTCTCTAAATGAGTTTTCGAAAATACTAACACTTTATTTTATGGATTTTGTGGGTGCAATTCACTGAAATTCTCACGAGACAAAACTCGTCCTCCAGGGGTAACCTAGAGGTTTAACGGCTTGTTGCATGTGCTAAGTGCAACCGTGATTCCTACGAAAGTGAGTTAGGTTAGGATTAGTTTAGTTTTTCTTTTTATTTTGCTCAAGGACAACCAAAAGATAGGTATAGGGGGTGATTACATTTCAATTTTGCATATTTATTCTCATGCTTGCAAATTTATCCTTTATTTATCTTTTATTAAACTTTGATATTTAACCCTCTTTTTGTTTATGATGTGCAGTTACTTATTGAAAAGATTGGGAAAAAGGAAGCTTCTAATTTATCTACAAATCCAACTTAAATTCGGATTTCAATTTGAATAAATTTCAAATTAAGAGAAGAAAAGGATATTATCAGCATATCTAAAGTTCAAATTCAAATTTTAAAGATATATCTCTTGATGATTGGATGAAGTAGAACTACAGAAGAAAAAGCAACCCAAACCGACCCAACTTTGCTGCATCTTCCCTTAAATGCCATGGAAACGCAGCTTTCTTTTGGCGGGTGTTGACGGTTGATCCTACGGCTAAGAATCCCCAGATCCCTCTAATTTTCCTATAAATCCCCATCCGAGGCAGGAGCAAAAAGATATCTCAGATCCCACTTAGAGATTAATAGTTAGGGTTTTCCTTTAGTTTCTTTTCCGAATTTTCTTTTTGTAATTTTCTAGATTTTAGATCAAGAGTGATTTTGTGAGAAGAAGAGAGCGATTGTATTTAACAGTGACAGCATCAAATAGAAGGTTTTTTTTTATTCTTTTCTTAAATCTCTTTTGTTATTTGCTTCATTCAATTATGCACTTTTTACTTTCATGCACGTTGCTTTTCTTTACTTTAATCATGCATTACTAATTCCTTCAGGGTTTGCTAATCTCTAGATACAACTACTTCTAATATTTTGCTTGAATACCCGATTGAATCCAAGCCTTGTGATTATGCAATTATTCTTGAAGGCATGTGAGGATGGTATTAATCTATTATTTTCTAATACTAGTCAATGTTTTTCTTATTCTATGCTTGGATTGCCTTGATTGTTTAATGTTAAATTCTAATTATTTTTTCTTATTCTATGCTTGAATTGCCTTGATAGTTTAATGTTAAATTTTGGTTAGTGTTATATCAAATAGAGTTTTCATTTCCATCTTATGTATCTTTCTTGAATCTTATGCAAACTCCAAGGTGGCTTATTGATTCGAAGTAAAGGAATATTCTCTCAAAAGATAGTGAGTTAGAGGTTTGTTAGATGATTAGTAAGATTTGATCTTTTCTTATATGTTTAATTCTTTTTAGAAACTCTAATTTCAAAACCCTAGTTTTCTAATTAAATTCTATCTTCCTCTTTTTATTTCTATCTCTAACTTAAAGTAGATTTCTTACTTTTTCTTTTCAAAACAAAGAAGAATTACTTAACCAATTTAGTATATAAAAAGATACCGAAAAGCTTGCATTGCATTCCTCCCTGTGGATTCAACCTGCTTAGCCACTTGCTACTGCAGTAAATTGCGAGAACCCAGAGATGTACATTCACTTTCAGATAACATCTTTTTAAACTTAAACTCTCCCCTGCTTTTTCAGCAATCAAATTTTGAATGCAACTCTCGTATTGATCAATAGAACACATGTCTGATGTGACTCACACTTGGTTTTATTAACGCAATCCTTGCATTTATGTACAAAACGCGGGTCTAATGAGCTTCATGTTTTGAGACTTTGAACGTGACTCTCATAATGACTCGCGTTTGATTCTCAACACTTAAAAAATTCTAAGTTTCAAGTTGAAACTCATACGTGAATTTCGCTTGAGTCTCACATATCAACTCTTTGAATACGAGTCTCATGTATTAAGACCCGTGTTTGAGCTTCAACACTTAGTATTTTTCCCTGCTCTAGAATTCTAACTTTGTGTTTTTCTTCTTTGTAGTGAGGTACTCTTCTGATTCTCTGTTCAAAAGGCATCACTTCGGGCACAAGGTTGGGCAAAACCCATATGTCATCTTCAGCCTTCGTAAGATGGCACCGGCATTTATTGGGAAGCACCAAGAGCGTCAGGCCAAATTGAGCCAGGCCAGTTCATTGACCCTTAGCGAACTCCTCTCAAATGGACGGCTAGAATTCGATCCATAGATGCCGCTAAGGAGTCCAAATTTCTTCTTCGAAGACTCTATTGATGAGGACGAGGAAGTTATGTATGATGGCAATTACAAATGGCTTCGTCGGATCAGAAAATGACATTTCTTCCTTCCCAATATGAAGAGGATGTTCTCATTATCATGCTTACAGTCCCTGTCTCTTCGCGGGCAGATGGACTGAGAGTTGACTAAGGAATAATCAGCCATTGCTATCACAAAGATCTCTAATCATACAACATTCCCAGCTAGCCATAGCAGAGATATGGTTGGACTACAATGGGCTTGTTGAGGCTGGAGTATCCCATAGGCGAGACTCCCAAACAGGCTTGTACTTTCATTACCTAATTTCTGGCCGTGAGGGGTGACTTCCCGAAAGGAAAGTTTTGGGTACTAGGATGGATCCATTCTTCAAAGAAGCAGTGGTGGTCGAGGATGGTAAGCTTTGTCCATGAGAAGCTGAAAGAAGTGTTGTGCATTCTAGTTTGTATGCCACGACCATTCAATACGGCATTCCCTAGAGCAACTACCACTTCTACGCTATGCTGGAATGTTATAATCTGTAGACTTGTACTTTCTTCACCCAGCCGGAGAGATGGGATTTGCAATGCATGTGATGTATGAAGTTTTCGCCTCAGCGATCAGTGATATTTCATATGAAGAGTACATTCCCAAACAAAGAAACTGCACTTGATGAAGATGGATGCTCCCTTGGTCTATGAAACCCTAAGTGCTTTGTCAATTCCAAATCTGGGCCAAACCACTAGATTTAGGAATGGGGAATAAAATTGATGTCCTTGTCAAGCTACTTATTCCAGGGCTTGGGGCCAAAATTGGCCGCGTGTCTCTTCTAGCTTCCAGGACGGATGCAGAGATCAAGGAGAGGATCAACGTATCGGCAAGTTTGTATACCACTGAATCAACGAGGAGGATATGTTCAAACTAGATATAGTCTTCAAAAGCTGCCATCATCTGACTAAGATCCGTATATCAGATAGGGCTCTACTGGTTAGGGTCCTGATGCTTTGGCTAAAGAGGTGTGTCATTCCAACGCTTCCTCACAAAGCTATCATCGCTGAGGTGGTCTACCCAAACATTCTATTGACATACGGTCGAACACTTAGCATGCTCCTGGTGATGGTGAGATGTATCAGAGCAGGCTACGGGTGCTGACCAATAATTTCTATCACGTGGATGCTCTTGAGGATGCAAAAGGCAATGTCATTGTTGACAAGAATGGTGAGCCTTAATTGAAGATGCCCAACCCTAGAATTGAACTACCAGACACCTACTTGGTGGCATGGTTCATTATGCACTGCCTATCTTTGATAACGAAAGTGCAGGCATCAGAAGACTTCATGTTGTTTGTGTAGAAGTTGAAACGCTCTAGCTAGCAAAGCTCTTATATGTACATGATCCGAAGATTATTCAGAATAGCGTGAATTACCAACTAGTTAGTGCTTCCCTGACTTCTCAAGAGCATCCTATGAAGAGTGATTTCTTAACTACACCAGTCTAGATGGGTTTACTGACTTTTACACCAGAGTATTATGTTGGCTCATCAACATCCGACTCAGATACTTGGTGTTTTGTGAGGGGGACGTCTGTACGATCGAGGCCTGCATGCCAAGCCAATTTGCCTATCAATTTGGATATAATCAACTCTATATCGTAATCCAAATACCAACCTTCATTTCAATGGAAACTTGTAAGAAGAGGTGCGAGCGTTGTACTTTAATGTGGCTAGAGGTACGGGTGCAACATTAAGCCTTCCACAGAGGACAGCAAACTCCTACACCACTCTTGGATTTTTTATTTGGTATGTTATTGTAGACACAGTACAGGGTTACTCGATCAACAACTCCTTGTAAGGGGATCAAGTCTTTTTATTATGCCTGTAAGGACTCTAAGAATTCTCGCTTGAAGGGTATGAATGAGTTCCTTGAAGTCGAGAATGTAGCCGCAGAGCGGAAGTAACTTATATCCTAGAGCGTGGTGATAAAGCCACTGAGGATCATCCTGCAAGACGATCACGCCAAACTGTATCAAAGCGTGCTCAACATTCTTCTACTAGGGCTAGTTCAAGCCATAAGAGGGCACGCAGATAACTCGAGGCTGAGGCTCATCCGAGGGAAATCTCTTAGGCCAGAGGCAGGCCTTGAACCAATCTTTTCAGCGGGCGAACACACCAAGGGAGAGGAAGAAGACTCGAGTGCCAATTGGCGACCTAGGAGTCGACGCAGTAGGGTTCCTGTGGTCACAGGCGAGGAAGAAACTTTCATTACTGAGAAGGAGTGCAGTAGATCCGGGGACTAGAACTATGTCTCAACCAAAGACACTCTTGCCTAGCCTAAATCTTCCCCTTTTACATCATCAATGGGTCAAGAGGAAAGACCTGACGTGAAGGACTTGCAGCCATGTTCCCCAAGCTTGATGATGCCATCCACAGGGTTTTCGGAGCCAAGTCCTACTATTGGGTTCGTAGGATCTAGACCCCCTGTAATTGAGATTCAAGCTTCTCTGACTCCTCCATATAATGAAGAGGTAGATTACTCGGGAGATGATTGGGACCTCAGCAATGAGCCTGATCCTCCCGACTCCACCAAGTTTTCTCAATTAACTATTAAGGAGGGGAGATTACTTCTGCATCAGAGACAATATTGCCTCCTACTGAGACTGTTGCTACAGAAGGTAAACTCTTCCCTTCATTGTTATCTCTTTTTATTCATCATGTAGACATAGTCTTAATGTCTTTTTGATGACATTTTCATAAGCTGCTGCTACTACTGGGAAGGAGGCCTCCACTGATATCATCGAGTTGATTGAGGAACTGTCCTATCCCACAGGTTCAGAAGTTACCATGATTGATACTGGAGAAACTTTCACAAACACAGAAGACATGGCCGAAAAAGTCATCTCTACCTGGAGACTTCCAAGAAGAATTGCCATCTCCAACTCTCCAACCTGGTGAGATATAAGAACTCTGTTTTTGTAATTCTTGTTCTTGAAATTATCACTAACACTGTTGTAGTGGCTGTAGGAGATACCACACTGGCTCAAACAACTGAACATATTATGAGCACACATGTGGGGGATAGCTCTATCAGTGCTCTAGCAGATGAAGCTCTCAAGCGCAACCCACTCTCGAAGTTGCTACTACATAGGCTCCTGCTATCACTTCAACATCTCAAGCTCCTGTGGTGACTTCAGAGATGAGGCAACTAATAGTCCAACTTGTGCCAGTATTTTTAGGAGAGGTGAGTGCACCACCTACATCTTCAGATGGTACCACGATCACTATTGTTTAAACAGGGTCCTCAAGTGCTCCAGACAGCTTTGCTCCAGCTGTAGAATTTTGGAAGATTTGATTACTCAAGTGATTAACCAATTCTTTTCCATGCTGCAGTACTACACCGAGTTGGTACTCTCCAAGAGAAGCTCTTTCAAGTTCGTCCGGCCACTCCTCGAGAACCACATCGAGAATATCAAGGTCGGTGGTTGCAAGCGAGTTAAGATGTACCAAGCACGAGCGGAACAGCTGGTGTAACGACCCTAATTTTCACACATCAGATACAGTCTGAGAGGGAACTTTAGAGCCGTTATAATGTGATACGTAACTCTGGCAAATATGTAAACAGAAAAAATTGGACATGTACATTACAGATATAATGGGTATGCAACTCAAGCAGTATATAGAAAGATAACTAACAAACAAGTATACAAGTATATGGAAAGATACTAAACATATATTACTGATATGGACACACACAGAGAGACTACTAAACATATAGAGTAGGAATCTCCATATTGGGTGAAAGTACGTGTCTCGTATATACAGGATTCCAGCATGATGGAACAAAGTTCAAATTTGAAATAAAGAAGTCTAACATATGATACATAGTTTAAGCCTGAAATATATACACATGACAACTAGATGGGCTCTCGACCATAAAGTAAAGTATTACATACAATATCAAAATGGATACAGGAGTACAAAAAGAAAAGACTCGATAATAGAGTACTCTATCCACCTATCGAGTGTAACATCGACAAGTCTGAGTCTTTGTCACTCAATGCCTCTATGGACACCCTGTGTCACGCCTCGCTTCCCAAAATAGGTGATAACGGAGTCGCGATGAGAGTCGGCGATGTATATAAGCGAGGAGAATATCCTACGTATACACGCTAAGCTTAAAGTAACCCGAACAAACTATATAATCACTGTGATGACATGATAATGTTGGCCCAAAAGGTTACACTCTCTATTTATTGAGTTTTGATGATGACAAACAAATTAGTGCTATTTGGTACTAATGAGTTTGTTTAAGATAAGTTTCAGGTTAGTACCACATTTGGAGGCCATTGCTTAGCTATTGCAACAACTTCTAGGTTTCATGAAGCAAAGAAGGCATATTGCATATCAAGGAAGGAATATAGAAGAAGGGGCTCTAGCAAGGCATAGCATGGCTCAAGACTTGAAGATTGCTCAACAAGATTTGTTTTTAGTATTATAGGTTTAGAGTTTTGTTAAAGAATAGTGAATAGGTTTGAAGCTCAATCACACACGTTTTTGCGCACATATTATTCTAAGATGATTTTCTATAAAATGTACAAAAATATTTTGATACAAAATCCTCTGCCTACAAATCAATTTTTATGTTTTATACTTAGTACTATTTAAAGATATTTTTCATAAAAGTCAGTCTTTTCAAAATTGTGTTTCAACTCATCTTTTGTCCTAAGCCGGTCGACCGCACCAGTCGACCGTGCCTGTGTCAGTCTTGTCCGGTCGACCGACAAGTCGACCGAGGTTCTGGCAGATGCACGTATCAGTGTGCATGTTTGCCGGTCGACCGGGCGGTCGACCTGACTGCAATAGCTTTGCTCTCGGGTTTGTTGGGTCGACCGGGCGGTCGACCGTATGCCTGTAACGGCTCTATTTTTGTATAGGCGGTCGACCGACGGACCGGTGACCGGACTAGCCGTTGAACAGTAAACGGCTACTTTCTGGGCTGTTTTATATTTTGTCTTTTTGTGTTTAAAATTGGTTTAAGGGATATATTTCAAACCTAATACTCTCTGATTAATCCTAATTATGTTTTATCCCTTAACCCTAGCCCTCTCCTATTTAGTGTTTGGGGAGAGATTGTTAACAACAATTATTACAAAAAAAAATTCAAAAGTTTAAGGCATTCAAAAGAGCTTTGTTTCTTGGTTTTTGTGCTGAAATTCTCTCTCATTTTCTGAAGTGTTTTTGAAATACTCTCTGATTTAATTTTCTTTCTTCACTTACAACAAGAGCTTCATTCCTACTCATTGTTCTCTAAGGACCTTTTGTAAGGGAAGAGACTTTTGAATGAGAGAGTTTGTGGTCTTTTGACTACTTAGAAATTGCTTGTACTTGAGATTGTGGAGTTGGGTACTCCGGTGTAATTGTGATTTCTTTGTGATAGTGGAAGTAGCTAGAATCCTTCTGGGGAAGGCGGGGAGTAGAGCTGGGTACTCGAACCTCGATAACATATCCTTGTGTTTGCGATTGGTTTACATTCTTGAACTTATTTCTTGCTTATCATCATCATTGCTATATTTACTTGCTTTCATTCATCTTGTGAATCTTGTTGGGTGATTGTTACTTCTTAATTTTTAATTTTTCCATTGATTAGCATTATCACCTATTCACCCCCCCTCTAGGTGATTTTCAATTGGTATCAGAGCCTGGACTCTAGGTTTTGGCTTAACATCCATAGAGAGATCCTTAAAATTTGCTAATCATCATTTTCATTCATACATTCATACACTAGTAAACATGGCCGATAACATTAAAACCCCTCCTAAATTTGATGGACTTAATTTCCCTATTTGGAAGGTTAGGATGACTATATTTTTGCAATCTTTGGGTAGCCTAGTGGCCAAGTCCTTGACCAAACCCTATGTAGCACCCGATGGTGATGAGAGCACTTGGACCGATTTCAACTTTAGAGAATATGAGGCTAACTCCAAAGCCCAAACTCCCTATTAACCGCCTTGAATGAGGATGACCTTACACGGCTAATTCATTGCCAATCCACCTATGAGATTTGGCAACATTTATTGGTCACACACGAAGGGACTTCACAAGTCAAGAGAGATAAGATAGATCTCTTGAGGTCCCAATATGAGTCATTCAAACTGATTGATGATGAGTCTATTGATAGTATGATTACAAGATTTACTAAAATCACTAATGGTCTTTCTTCCTTAGGTGATGACATCTCCAACGATTAAAAGGTGCGGAAAGTGATTCGGGCTCTTCCGTCTTCGGAGATAAAGGCCACCACCTTAAAAGAATTGAATGACAAGGACGAGATGGACCTCATTAGTCTCATTGGGAACCTAAAGACCCATGAGATGGAGAAGAAGGCAAGAGAAGAAGCCACTACTTCAAAGAAGAAATCCATAGCCTTCAAAACTTCATCCACCAATGATGACGATGAAGAAGACGAAGAAGAAGATGAGGAGCTAACTCTACTTGTGCGGAACGTCAAGAGGTTGTACCGGAAGAACAAGCTCAACTTCTGGAAAAAATTTGAAGGCAAAGAGGAGAGAAGAATCATTTGCTACAATTGCCGCAAACCCGGACATATCATGGCGGATTGCCCGGAGTTTAAGAAGAAGATGACTTCCTCCTTCAAGCCAAAGAAGCCGGAGGAAAAGAAAGCATACAAGGCAACGTGGGATTCGGAAAGCGAGTCCGAAGAAGAGGTAGATACGGCAAACATGTGTTTCATGGCAAACACTCCTAAGGTAACCCCTCAATCTCATGATGATGAAGATGATGAACTAAGTAAGGAAGTTCTTGTACATGCCTTTGTTGAACTTTCTGAAACTTATGACAATAAAAGATTGAATGTTTTAAATTACAAAAAGAAGTTGCTTTTCTTAAAAATCAACTTGCTATGGTTTCTAAAGAAAAAGATGATCTTTCTTCTAATCTCATTTCTATTCAAGAAGAATTTAGTGCCTACAAGATTTCTTGTAAGGCAAAATCTCCTATGATTGATAAAAATGAAATTTCTTCTTTTAAATCTAAAATAAATGATTTTGAAAGAGTTTTAAATGATTGTGCTTTTAACACAAAGAAACTTGAGGACATGTTTTCTAAAAAGCACACCTCTCATGCTAAAAATTCACATGCTCACACTACACATGCTAAATCTTTTCATGCTCACAACTCTCATGCTCACAAATCACACACTCATTATGCTTTCAAATATGGTAGAGTATATAGATGCACATATTGTGGTAAGAATGGACATTTAGCTAAATTTTGCTATGACCAAGTTAATAGATCAAATAATGTTTGGGTTAATGAAACTAACTCTTTAGGACCCAAGAAAATGTGGGTACCAAAATCAAGACCTAAATTATTTGATGTAGGTACACACCAAGGTCCCAAGACGTAGGGAGCGGTGGTACCTTGATAGTGGTTGTTCAAGACATATGACGTGGGATATCAACAACTTCACAACCCTATCAAGGTACATGGAAGGTGGCTCCGTCACCTTCGGGATGACTCCAAAGGAACTATCATCGGTATAGGTAACATTCAAATTGGTTCATCTCCTATTATAGAGAATGTTGTTTTAGTTGATGGTTTAAAACATAATTTGCTTAGCATTAGTCAACTTTGTGACCGTGGACTTAAAGTTATTTTTGATGATTCTTCTTGCAAGATTTTTGATGTTAAATCCGATGATTGTATTCTTACCGGTTTCGTGACAATAATGTTTATATCATTGACATGCTTAATTTAGATTGTTCTACTAAATGCTTGAATGCTTTTGATGAAAATTCTTGGCTTTGGCATAGAAGATTAGGACATGCATCTTTTGACCATCTTGCTAGAATTAATTCTAAGGATTTAGTAAAGGGTATACCTTACTTGAAGTTTGAGAAAGACCGCATTTGTGGTGCGTGCCAACTTGGGAAACAAACCAAGTCTTCCTTCAAACCAATTAAGGATATCATGACTACTAGCCTTAGAACTAATTCATATGGATTTTTTGGACCAACACAAACTAAAAGTTTAAATGGTAGTAGATTTGCATTTGTTTTAGTTGATGATTTTTCCCGTTTCACTTGGGTTTTCTTCTTGTAAAATAAAGATCAAACATTTTCTCATTTCAAAATTTTCGAAAAAGGGTTGAAAAAGAAAAAGGTTTTTCGATTTTGAGAATAAGGAGTGATAGAGGTGGTGAGTTTGTTAACCAACTCTTCATGACTTATTGTGATGAAAAGGGAATCAAGCATGAAATGTCTTGTCCTAGGACTCCACAACAAAATGGAGTAGTGGAAAGGAAAAATAGAACACTTCAAGAGATGGCTAGGACAATGATAAGTGAATATGACCTCCCTCAATATTTATGGGCCGAGGCCGTAAACACCGCATGCTATATTTCAAATCGTATTTATGTGTGTAAGAATTCTTCCAAAACATCTTTTGAAATGTATCATTCTAGAAAACCTAATGTTGCATATTTTAAAGTTTTTGGATGCAAGTGTTTTGTTTTAAATACTAAGGAGAATTTGGGTAAATTTGATGCTAAGGCTTATGAAGCTATCTTTGTTGGATATTCTTCTACTAGCAAAGCATATAGAGTATTTAATAGATCTTCACTTACTATTGAAGAAACCATGCATGTTAAGTTTGAAGAATCTAATGTGGTTGTTGAGAATGTTGTAGAGATTGAACCATTAGGTGAAGACATGGAGAGACTATCCTTGAAGGACTCACCCGCTCAAGAAGAAAAGCAAGAATCAATTGGTGATGTTCAAGAGGATAAAGAGGAAAGCTCTCAACCGCTTCCTAAAGCTTGGAGATATGCTACAAATCATCCTAAGGAGCTCATCTTGGGTGATGCATCTAAAGGAGTCACAACGCGCTCCAAACTCCATGACCTATGTGGTAACTTTGCTTTCATTTCTCATTTTGAACCCAAAGGCATTCTCGAAGCCGAGACGGACCCATATTGGTTGCTTGCCATGCAAGAGGAACTCAATCAATTTGAGCGCAACCAAGTTTGGCACCTTGTTCCTAAGCCCCACGATAGACCAATAATTGGTACTAAGTGGATCTTTAGAAACAAGATGGATGAGTCCGGAAATGTCATTAGGAATAAAGCTAGGTCAGTGGCCCAAGGTTACACTCAAGTTGAGGGAATTGACTTTGAGGAGACCTTTGCACCCGTAGCACGGCTTGAAGCCATACGGATGACACTAGCTTTTGCATCTTTCAAAAATTTTAAACTTTTTCAAATGGATGTAAAAAGTGCATTTTTAAATGGTTTTATTAATGAAGAAGTTTATGTTTCTCAACCTCCCGGTTTTGTTGATCATGTTCATCCCGATTTTGTTTTTAAACTTGATAAAGCTTTATATGGATTGAAACAAGCTCCTAGAGCTTGGTATGAAAGGATTTCTAGTTTTCTAATTTCAAATGATTTTGTTAAAGGCAAAGTAGACACAACTCTATTTACTAAGCATGTTGATAATGATATATTAATTGTGCAAATTTATGTAGATGATATAATTTTTGGTTCTACTAATGAGCTTTTATGCAAGGATTTTGAAAAGGTCATGCAACTTGAATTTGAAATGTCTTCAATGGGTGAGCTCAATTTCTTCCTTGGACTCCAAATCAAGCAATTGCAAAACGGGACGTTCATAAGTCAAGCCAAGTACGCAAAGGTACTCGTAAAGAAGTTTGGACTTGAAGGCTTAAAGACTTGCAACACTCCCATGACAACTACAACCAAGCTTGATAAAGATGACCAAGGTAAAAATGTTGATATTAAATTATATAGAAGCATGATAGGAAGTCTTTTATATTTAACGGCAAGTAGGCCGGATATCATGTTTAGTGTGTGTCTTTGTGCTAGATTTCAATCGTGTCCTAAAAGTCCCATCTTATTGCGGTAAAACGCATTATTCGTTATATTAAGGGCACTATTGGGATGGGTCTATGGTATCCGAAAATCGGAGATTTCTCAATGACGAGTTATTCGGATGCCGACTATGTGGGTTGTAGAGTAGATAGAAAGAGTACTAGTGGGACATGTCAATTTCTTGGTAATTGTCTTGTTTCATGGTCCTCTAGGAAACAAAATTCCGTAGCACTCTCAACCGCCGAGGCGGAGTATGTTGCCGCGGGGGCTTGTTGTGCACAAGTCCTTTGGATGAAACATACTCTCCTTGATTTTGATTTGCATTTTGATCATATAAAAATATTTTGTGATAATACTAGTACTATACACATGACTAAGAATGCAAATCAACATAGTAAGACCAAGCACATTGAGATTAGATATCACTTTCTTAGAGATCATTTTGAGAAAGGAGATATAGATATTGATTATGTTTCTACGGATTTGCAACTAGCCGATATTTTCACTAAACCTCTTGATTTTGCTAGATTTTCGTTTATTTGTGGAGAACTTAATGTTTGTATTATTGATTAAACATGTGATTCCTAACCCTTTTTGATGTATGACAAAAAGGGGGAGAATAAGTTAGTGCATGATAAAAATAAATTTATATGGTCTTGGTTCCATATGAGTTATATGAATTTATATATGTTTTTGTTGTCTTGTTTTGTTTTCATGCGTTTTGAGAATTCTTGTGTTTGTTAGTATCAAGAAAATAACATGTGATTTTCATTATTGTTTCAATTGGTTTAAATTGGTATCAAGAGCATATATGTTTTATGTTTTCAACGAATTCTTGTGTTTTAAGTTTAAATGTTTTCTTTATATAGCATAATTTGAGGGGGAGTTTTCTCCTCCCCTATATTTTTATCTTGTAGCCTATTTGTTTTGTCATCATTAAAAAGGGGGAGATTGTTGGCCCAAAAGGTTACACTCTCCATTTATTGAGTTTTGATGATGACAAACCAAATTAGTGCTATTTGGTACTAATGAGTTTGTTTAAGATAAGTTTCAGGTTAGTACCACATTTGGAGGCCATTGCTTAGCTATTGCAACAACTTCTAGGTTTCATGAAGTAAAGAAGGCATATTGCATATCAAGGAAGGAATATAGAAGAAGGGGCTCTAGCAAGGCATAGCATGGCTCAAGACTTGAAGATTGCTCAACAAGATTTGTTTTAGTTTTATAGGTTTAGAGTTTTGTTAAAGAATAGTGAATAGGTTTGAAGCTCAATCACACACGTTTTTGCGCACATATTGTTTCTAAGATGATTTTCTATAAAATGTACAAAAATATTTTGATACAAAATCCTCTGCCTACAAATCAATTTTTATGTTTTATACTTAGTACTATTTAAAGATATTTTTCATAAAAATCAAAGTCTTTTCAAAATTGTGTTTCAAACTCATCTTTTGTCCTGAGCCGGTCGACCGCACCAGTCGACCGTGCCTGTGTCAGTCTTGTCCGGTCGACCGGACAAGTCGACCGAGGTTCTGGCAGATGCACGTATCAGTGTGCATGTTTGCCGGTCGACCGGGCAGTCGACCTGACTGCAATAGGTTTGCTCTCGGGTTTGTTGGGTCGACCGGGCGGTCGACCGTATGCCTGTAACGGCTCTATTTTTGTATAGGCGGTCGACTGACCGGTCGACGGACTAGCCGTTGAACAGTAAACGGCTACTTTCTGGGCTGTTTTATATTTTGTCTTTTTGTGTTTAAAATTGGTTTAAGGGATATATTTCAAACCTAATACTCTCTGATTAATCCTAATTATGTTTTATCCCTTAACCCTAGCCCTCTCCTATAAATAGGGGTGTTTGGGGAGAGATTGTTAACAACAATTATTACCAAAAAAAATTCAAAAGTTTAAGGCATTCAAAAGAGCTTTGTTTCTTGGTTTTTGTGCTGAAATTCTCTCTCATTTTCTGAAGTGTTTTTGAAATACTCTCTGATTTAATTTTCTTTCTTCACTTACAACAAGAGCTTCATTCCTACTCATTGTTCTCTAAGGACCTTTTGTAAGGGAAGAGACTTTTGAAAGAGAGAGTTTGTGGTCTTTTGACTACTTAGAAATTGCTTGTACTTGAGATTGTGGAGTTGGGTACTCCGGTGTAATTGTGATTTCTTTGTGATAGTGGAAGTAGCTAGAATCCTTCTGGGGAAGGCGGGGAGTAGAGCTGGGTGCTCGAACCTCGATAACATATCCTTGTGTTTGCGATTGGTTTACATTCTTGCACTTATTTCTTGCTTATCATCATCATTGCTATATTTACTTGCTTTCATTCATCTTGTGAATCTTGTTGGGTGATTGACTTCTTAATTTTTAATTTGTCCATTGATTAGCATTATCACCTATTCACCCCCCTCTAGGTGATTTTCAGATAACACTGCAATATGACATATGAATAATCACACATGATAACAGATAAATAAAAGAACAGAATAAACAATGAGTCCAAAATGTCGGGAATCAAAGAAAACGACAGGAATAAAAGAAAGAGAGAATACCAGTAATTGAATAGAGAACTCCAGGTTCCTCAAGATGTCTGTGATCCTCTCTAAATACTTGATCAGCATTAAATATCCACATATCTAGATATGCAAATCTAGGGAGTCAGAACTCCTAGTGAATTTGTAAGAATAAAGGGAAAGGTGCACATGCAAAAACAGTGTGTACAAATGATGAAAATATGCACTGGAATAAGACTGAAATAATATTCAGAACATAAATAGACAGTAAATAAGGCAGTCAGTTTTAGAACTAGATGTCCAATCAGGTGTCGGTCTATATATCAGATGGGCAGAGTCAGTCAGTGCTAGAGTCCAGTGTACAATTAGGTCATGTACACCATCGGTGTTAAACATAGCATACATGTATCAGATGTCTATCATATCTTATATGAGTATAGTTAGGTGATACAATCAACTACAATATATAATAACAGTTTATTATTATTAATTATGTCAGCGACTACCAATTGTCCTCTGTAATAGACTCATCCTATACTACGCCCATTACACATGTCAATCGGGGTCCTAAGTTATTGAAACTGATCGGTTGGAGACATTGTTCATACTTTAGGTAGGTCCCATACATACCCGGGATCATGACCCAGATACCTGGTGCTGAACCGGCCGTACCACTAGGTACTACAGTAACAGTAAAATAGAAACAATATGGAATATCAGTCATCCCCGGGAGCTCTACAGTGAAACCCTATCTTGGCTGCATAGCTTGTATCCTAGGTCCACCCAAAATACAGATGTTGTCTCCTTCATCAATTTTTTCAACCTTAGTGTAAGTTGTCCATCTATTAACTCAAGAATTACAATCAATATCCATGTTACCTAAAATACTGGGATGGTATAATGATAGTAACAATACAGTATATCAGTAAGCAGTAATCGTATACAAGGTAAACAATAGCAATAACAGTAAACAGTGGCAGTACTCGTGTATACGATGAACAATAAGACTGTACATGGTGTTATGGTCTAACAATACTTGTTTAGTGATTTCAGTTACATGAAATAATACCAGTAACATGTCTAGACGCTGATTCTTTACACTACAGTCTCATCTAGAATCAATCAAAATCTCATCCATCAATTTGTAGTCTCAATAACAATCACTGTGGACATCAAATATTGAATCCAAGTCCAAAATATCCTATCCAGTAACCACCGTCTCAATGAATCAGTAATCTGTTCTCTCACCTATCAATCAACTTTGATCATCTAAGTCACCAATAATTGAGATCAAATAGTAACTGCTATCAAACTCTAAATATATATTACCACCGATATTAATGAATTCACTCTCACAATAATTATATCTTTATAACTGAATAATAACAATAACTAAGAATCAATCATGAATAGCAGTCTAATGATATCCTCGAAATCAACTAAGTCAACAGATACTGAAATAAATAAAGAGTAGAACATCTTGAAGCAATATGGAATCTAGAATACCTCTACGTCTGATAATCAACATCAACAAGATCATCAATAGTCAAACAGTATAATCAGGGATAAAACTGAGAATACTCACAATTATAAATCCAACTGCAACAATCTCATCGTAACACTAATCAAAACCCTCTGAAACGAGCACAAACCTCATGCCAATCAACTCAGCAGTATATCCCTCCTTTACATCATCAATATATTCATCCTCTAAATCACCGATATATCTAGGTCCCAACATATAAGATATATAATCATTTATATCTAACCAATCATTACTATCCAATTTGAATAAGATCATCACACATTCCCACTCCATTAAGCTCAATCACAAGATTCAGAAATTCAAGTAACTAATCAATTATGTATATACATGCACCAGGTCAGGTCAACCCAATCTGCGCCTACTCCTCAACCCATGATCAAGTCCACCACAATCGAATCTACTGATCAAGATATAAATATACATACATACATACACACATACATATACACACACACATACATATATATATACACATACATATATATATATACACACACACACATACATATACATACATACATACATACATACATACATACATACATACATATATGTTGGCCCAAAGGCCTATCACTCTAGTTTTGATGATGATCAACTCATGTAGTTATATTTGCTAATGATCTTGTTTAATTAGTGACAGATTCTTTATCAAGATCTTAGTAGGTGCAAAGCTCAACAAAGGATTAAATGTCAAGATTTGGAGCTAGCACGGTGTGATCCAAGGAGCTTTTGGATCAAGCTTGGACCAAGTCAAGAAGATGAGAAGACTTCAAGTGAAGACTTCAAGAAGATGAAGACTTGTGTCTAGGTATAAGATTTTATTTTTGTTTTAGAAAAAATGTAAAGGATAGATAGTTGGTGGATTGCTCAAGTTTATATCACACACACACTCTTGATAGAATGATTTTCATAAAAGATTTTCCTAGTTAAGAAAAGATTTTTATTTGTGATAAAATACAATTTGGTTTTTGGTATTCATGTATACATATCTTATATCCAAAACCATGTTTAGTGCTTTATGTCAAAAACTAGATAT
The DNA here is from genome assembly GCA_038442645.1 of Agave tequilana. Taxonomy (NCBI): domain Eukaryota; kingdom Viridiplantae; phylum Streptophyta; class Magnoliopsida; order Asparagales; family Asparagaceae; genus Agave; species Agave tequilana. The sequence goes on along the minus strand of JAVJIF010005932.1, from coordinate 162,322 downwards.
CACATCTTGATTGTGTAGTGGATCATATCCATACACACTATGCTTTAAAGTATATCTTGTTTTTGTATTTGATAAGATTTTCCTTATGACAAAATACCTACTTTGGGTTTTGGTAATTTCTTATATACATATCCTTTAACCAAAACAAGTTTAGTGCTTTATGTCAAAAACTAGATATTTCATCTTGATTGTGTAGTGGATCATATCCATACACACTATGCCTTAAAATATATCTTGTTTTTGTATTTGATGAAAATTTGGAAAAACATGTTGATTTAGAAAAACAGTTTTTATTATGAGCCAATATTTTCAAGTTACAAAAATAGTCAAATCTTTAATAACATGCCTTGATTTTGTGCAAGCATGTTTCTATATCATAAAAACTATTTTTGTAGAATTTCTAAGTATTTATGGGATTTTTTTATTAAGCCAAAAAGACCAATCTTTAATCCCAAAATTTTCAGGTTCTGGCAGTTCTGATTTTTCAGAACTGACAGTGGCCGGTCGACCGGACGTGCACAGACGTGCACGCCTGTGTACACTGGAGAACGGTCGACCGGACCGGTCGACCGCTTCAGAGAGCTTGGCTCTTAGGAAATCTCGGTCGACCGGGCCGGTCGACCGACAGAGAGTTTACTCTCTTCTCCAGTTGCTCGGTCGACCGGGTCGGTCGACCGGAGGCTGCAACGGTCGGATTTTGACCGTTGCCGGTCGACCGGACCGGTCGACCGGAAGCTCTGACAGAGCCCAACGGTCAGATTTTTCTGGCCTCTATAAAAGGGGTTTTGTCATTGTTTTGAGCCAAGATTTTTGGAGACCTTAGAGCCTGTTTTCTCATATTCATTCCAGAGGTTTTTTCTCCACAAAAATAGTGAGCTAATACTTCCAATCAAAAGGGAAGATTTCATAAGAGTGTAAAAGTGATTTCTTGAGTTTTTCACCAAAGATTCTTTCCTTGCTTTCTCACACAAACACTTGAGCATCCATTGAGCTATTCATCCTATAGGTGTTGTAGTGAGAGTTTTTGTAGGTGATCAAGTGTTTAGATCACCAAGATTTCATCTTGTTCTTTGAGGAGACGGGCAAGTGTGCTCGTTGTGGTGTGGAGTTCGGGTGTGCGAGGTGCGGCCTCGCGAGTCGGTGGACTTGCGTGTGTAAGGGACTTGGGAGTCCGAGGGCTTGTAGGTGTTGCGGCACCAAGGAGAGATCCGGTTGGATCGTGCATAGTGGAAATCCTTCGTGTGTCGAAGGCGGGGATGTAGAGCAAGTGTGCTCGAACCTCGAAACAAACCCTTTGTGTTTGCGATTGCTCACTCTTGCTCTCTAACTCTTTTTGTCTCACTATATCTTGCATTACTTTATAGTCTTTATCTCTTATATGCATGATATACCTTTGTGCTCATAATTGCTATACTTGCTTGGGATTGTTATTAACACTAGTATTCAACCAAGAGAGCCAACGCGGCACCTCAACCCATTCAAGGGGAATCTAGAGGAGTTTGTCCAGAGCCTCGCAAGGGGAATTCGGCAACACTCTTGTGTTATACATAAGTGTTCAATTAAAAGAAGTTTAATTTGGTCAACTTAGTTTTAATTCCGCATTATTTGTTCATAAGTGACCATTAGATTAGCCATCACCTATTCACCCCCCTCTAGGTGATCTTACAATTGGTATCAGAGCTAGTGCTCTTGATATTGGGTCTAACAACCTAAGAGTTAAAGATCCTCCTTTTAGGCTAATCACAATATTTTTGTACACACACACCTCACCATGGACTTCATGTCACCACCCACCTTTGATATTCTTAACATCCAAACTTGAAAGGTTAAGATGTCATTGTACCTCAAGGCCTTAGGAATTCATGCTTATCTTGCTACTACTAATAATGATTATTGTTCAAATAGCAAGTACATTGAGGCTAATGCAAAAGCCCTTCATGCTCTTAAATGTACCCTAAATGATGATTATTTATCTAGGGTTTCTAACATTGAATCGGCTTTTGTAGCTTGGAACATCATCACCTCCCTTGACGAAAAGGATCTATATTATGCCGGGAGCGATTCGGATGTTGGAAGCGACACCTCCAATAAGTGCTACATGGTCCAAGGGGATAACCCCTTGAGGTAACTTCCGAATCCGAGGATGAGGATGCTACTATGTCATATGATGAGCTAAATTCATTTTGCCAATTATTGCTTGAGAGATATAACATAATTAAAAAGGAAAATAAAAATTTGAAAAAGGATATTGCTTGCATGCATGTAGAACATGACTCTTTTAGAGATAACATTGCATGCTTGGAAAAAGATAACAAGAATTTGAAAAAGAACATTGATTGCATGCATGTAGAAAATGATTCTTTTAGAAATAAACTTGCATGTTTAGAAAAAGAAAATAAAGTTTTGAAAAATGAGAATGTTTCCTTATTTTCAAAATTAAATGATTTATGTGAAGGGAACACTATTTTGAAGGATAAGATTGATTTGGTGGAAAAACAAAAGGAAATCGTTTTTCAAGAAAATAAATCTTTAAAAAGAAAATTTGTTGAAAAAGAAAAGGATAATGTTTTTCAAAAGAAAAAGAAAAATGATTCTTTATCTCACCATGCTTTACATGCCACAACTAATGAGATTAAGAATTTGAAAAATAAGATAGAAAATTTGAGCTCTAATTTGAGCACATGTGCATTCAATCATTCTAAGTTGGAATCTTTGTTTCAAAAGAAACAAGTTCCCCATGCTCATGCACATACACATCATGCTCATGCTTATGTTGCACATCACGATCACAATCACACTCATAAGCATCATGATAGGGTGTACACTTGTACACATTGTGGTCGCAAAGGCCATTTAGCAAAATATTGTTTTGATAAGAAGCATAACTTATATTTTGCTATGTCTAAAGGATTTTGGGTTCCTTATAATAAAGCTAACCCAAAGGACCCAAGAAAATATGGGTACCAAAACCCCCACCTTTTGCTTGTGATGTAGGTGAGGGCTCTCACAAAACGTGAGAGGGATGGTACCTTGGTAGTGGATGCACTTGGACATGATGGACATACTTTTGGGTTGCATCGCTATCAAGGAGCTTTGGTGGGTCAACCACCATGCTAGGAGCTTTGAAGTTGGTAACAAATTCTAAACTCCTATTTCATTTATGTACATGCTTTTTAATTTCATGTATCATATAGCATGTTCATATTTTTTTGGTGCTTCATGTGGCATTTACATGCTTAAATGTAGAATGTGTCAAAACTTGCATTTATACATATATGAATAGTGAACTACAATTGACTCATACATATTTAAACTTCATGCTCATTTGTATCCACTATATGCATGTGTATAGGCTAGTTTTGATGATTCGGTCATTTATACTTGTTATGCCTATCTTTGATTTTACTTCATGTATATGTGTGTTTAATTCAAATCTAATAAATATACATGTATACCCCTTGAGTCATTTGCCTTCATGCAATATATATTGGACTCTTTTCATATTTGGGATATGTATGCATATTGTTAGAATTGGATAAATCATACATATACCATGAAGATTAGTATTTTAAATAAATAATAATAAAAAAATATGATTTTTCATGTTTTTGATTTGTATTAAAGATTAAAACATGTGTAAAACAAAATGTGATTTATGATCTTTTGGAGCTTGAATGACTACTTTCATAAAAAATACTATTTACATGATCTTTTGAACACTCATCTTTATGATACAAAATATTTTGAGCTTTATAGACCATGAGTGATTAAATCTTTGTGTATTTAGTATTGCTTTATGAAAAATATATGATTTGTTTTAAGATGAAAAATAAGATTTTCATGAGATTCATGCTTCACTTTCTATTTCATGAAAATACCATTTACATAACCTTTGAACACTCATCTTTTATTATAAAAGATAATTTTTGAGCTTTATGGACTATGAGTGCTTAAACTTGTATGTATTTAGTATAATTCATGAATAATATATGATTTCATGCTTGTGAAGGATCTTTAACTAGTTTTTCAAAAATTATTTATAACTAGTTATTTATTCTTCAAATTTGGTAGTGCTTAGACATAACTATTTTTAAAACCTACCAATTTTTGGTTATGTGTATATACATGACTTACAATGTTAATTTTACAATTGGTATATTACTCACATTTTGGTTCCTATATATGTATGCCCTAATTTTCAAAATGGTCTTATCTATTCACATACATATATATGATTTTCATGTGCTTGCTTTACAATTGATTTACATTCTTAAAAGCACAAAAAGTTTATGCTAAGTTAAGTTAACACCTTATATTAACTATGCATAAGCTTATGAAAAATAAAAAGATTTTATTTTAGATCTTTCATTTGGTATCAATATGCTTCAACTTCAAATTTGTTATATGATTACAATTGATATCAATATGTTTGAAACATTAAAAGATTTTGCAATGATAACTTGATATCACACATCTTCAAGTGCTATTTTCTATTGGTATCAAAATTAAAAATTATGATTGGTTCAAAATTTGTTTTATTGAGAAAAGTTCAAAATTTTGTTTTGATAAAGAATAAATTAAAAAAAAAATGTTTTGTTTTGTATTTCCTATATGCAAGGAGAGCTTAACATCTCTCTTACATATAGATTCATGTTGAGTATATTATAAATTGAGGAGCTTGACATCTCTTCTTTATATGATATACGTGTGTAGGGGGAGCTTCACATCTCCTTCTATGCATTACATAGTTGTGTTGTGTGAATTAGGGCTTCACATCCCTCTTTCATGCAATACACATTTTAGGGAAGCTAACTTAACGTCTTCCTCTTCATGAATTTATATAGCATATAAATCTTTATCGATTACCTTGTATTACCCCTTCCTGATCCTTTTGTTTTTGACAAAAAAAGGGGGAGAAATTTTATTTGATTTGTTTTTACTTTGACCCCTTTGTTGATGATTGACAAAAAGGGGGAGAAGTATTTGAGTATATATGCATGTTTTCATTGCTTAAGATTTGTATTTATGCATATATATTTTGGTTTGCAAATAATAGGAGAAAAAGATTTGTTTTTGTGTTATCTCCATTCATTTGCATACATGTCATGTGCTTCATTGTCATATCTTTATCATTTATTTGATATGCATGAGTTAAGGGGAGCTTCTTTTAAGCTTTACTTTAATCCATGCATATATAACTTCATGAGTTTTGTCATCATCAAAAAGGGGGAGATTGTTGGCCCAAAGGCCTATCACTCTAGTTTTGATGATGATCAACTCATGTAGTTATATTTGCTAATGATCTTATTAATTAGTGACAGATTCTTTATCAAGATCTTAGTAGGTGCAAAGCTCAACAAAGGATTAAATGTCAAGATTTGGAGCTAGCACGGTGTGATCCAAGGAGCTTTGGATCAAGCTTGGACCAAGTCAAGAAGATGAGAAGACTTCAAGTGAAGACTTCAAGAAGATGAAGACTTGTGTCTAGGTATAAGATTTTGTTTTTGTTTTAGAAAAAATGTAAAGGATAGATAGTTGGTGGATTGCTCAAGTTTATATCACACACACACTCTTGATAGAATGATTTTCATAAAAGATTTTCCTAGTTAAGAAAAGATTTTTATTTGTGATAAAATACAATTTGGTTTTGGTACTCATGTATACATATCTTATATCCAAAACCATGTTTAGTGCTTTATGTCAAAAACTAGATATCACATCTTGATTGTGTAGTGGATCATATCCATACACACTATGCTTTAAAGTATATCTTGTTTTTGTATTTGATAAGATTTTCCTTATGACAAAATACCTACTTTGGGTTTTGGTAATTTCTTATATACATATCCTTTAACCAAAACAAGTTTAGTGCTTTATGTCAAAAACTAGATATTTCATCTTGATTGTGTAGTGGATCATATCCATACACACTATGCCTAAAATATATCTTGTTTTTGTATTTGATGAAAATTTGGAAAAACATGTTGATTTAGAAAAACAGTTTTATTATGAGCCAATATTTCCAAGTTACAAAAATAGTCAAATCTTTAATAACATGCCTTGATTTCGTGCAAGCATGTTTCTATATCATAAAACTATTTTTGTAGAATTTCTAAGTATTTATGGGATTTTTTTATTAAGCCAAAAAGACCAATCTTTAATCCCAAAATTTTCAGGTTCTGGCAGTTCTGATTTTTCAGAACTGACAGTGGCCGGTCGACCGGGTCGGTCGACCGGACGTGCACAGACGTGCACGCCTGTGTGCACTGGAGAACGGTCGACCAGACCGGTCGACCGCTTCAGAGAGCTTGGCTCTCAGGAAATCTCGGTCGACCGGGCGGTCGACCGACAGAGAGTTTACTCTCTTCTCCAGTTGCTCGGTCGACCGGGTCGGTCGACCGGAGGCTGCAACGGTCGGATTTTGACCGTTGCCGGTCGACCGGACCGGTCGACCGGAAGCTCTGACAGAGCCCAACGGTCAGATTTTTCTGGCCTCTATAAAAGGGGGTTTTGTCATTGTTTTGAGCCAAGATTTTTGGAGACCTTAGGGCCTGTTTTCTCATATTCATTCCAGAGGTTTTTCTCCACAAAAATAGTGAGCTAATACTTCCAATCAAAAGGGAAGATTTCATAAGAGTGTAAAAGTGATTTCTTGAGTTTTTCACCAAAGATTCTTTCCTTGCTTTCTCACACAAACACTTGAGCATCCATTGAGCTATTCATCCTATAGGTGTTGTAGTGAGAGTTTTTGTAGGTGATCAAGTGTTTAGATCACCAAGATTTCATCTTGTTCTTTGAGGAGACGGGCAAGTGTGCTCGTTGTGGTGTGGAGTTCGGGTGTGAACTCTTGTGGTGCGAGGTGCGGCCTCGGCGAGTCGGTGGACTTGCGTGTGTAAGGGACTTGGGAGTCCGAGGGCTTGTAGGTGTTGTGGCACCAAGGAGAGATCCGGTTGGATCGTGCATAGTGGAAATCCTTCGTGTGTCGAAGGCGGGGATGTAGAGCAAGTGTGCTCGAACCTCGAAACAAACCCTTTGTGTTTGCGATTGCTCACTCTTGCTCTCTTACTCTTTTTGTCTCACTTATATCTTGCATTACTTTATAGTCTTTATCTCTTATATGCATGATATACCTTTGTGCTCATAATTGCTATACTTGCTTGGGATTGTTATTAACACTAGTATTCAACCAAGAGAGCCAACGCGGCACCTCAACCCATTCAAGGGGAATCTAAAGGAGTTTGTCCAGAGCCTCGCAAGGGGAATTCGGCAACACTCTTGTGTTATACATAAGTGTTCAATTAAAAGAAGTTTAATTTGGTCAACTTAGTTTTAATTCCGCATTATTTGTTCATAAGTGACCATTAGATTAGCCATCACCTATTCACCCCCCCTCTAGGTGATCTTACATATATATATATATATATATATATATATATATATATATATATATATATATATATATATATCACACGTCAACTCTAACTCTAACTAAGTCCATATCAATATGTGTATCAGTTAGTCCATCGATAAAGCAATATCACATCTACTTGTCCTCAATATCTAAAAGAGTTTCGGTCATAATATCACCAACAATGGTCAATAAGCACTACACACAAAATATGTCCTCTATCCTCAAATGTGAATTAAGCCACCAATCAGTAGATCAAATCAAGTCATAGTATAAGGTATACCTCAACTAGTCCTAAATCAATAGTAGAAATGAATCATTATATGAAATGACGTAGATAAACGTTTAGATAAACTGTATAATTAAAGTGTACACTCACTGACATCATATAAAATGGTACGGGTAATTATACTGGTCAAATATATCAGATAATCACATGAAATAAAATAAGTAACATATATATATATATAATATATATATATATATATATATATACACACACACACACACACATTACTGACAATGGTAAATGAGGAAAAAATACAAGAGCAAACACTCACATGAAATGATGCGATTTTGGATCCGAATTGCCGTCTGGTTTTCACTGCATGAACCGGTACGAACCTCTGACATCCCATATGTCGGTCTTCGAATTGCCAATGTATCAGGTCTATAACGAGCACAACTTCAAATCTCCCGTAACGGGTATCGATGTAACATGCAACCAACACTCATAGACACATATACACATATACCATACACACGGCACATGCACTCTGCACACACGTACACATAGTCAAGCATACGTACTTACATATACATTACATATACATATATACATGCAACACCCAACACTAATACTTATTAATACATAATTACACACACAACATAATCTAACACACACATTAATTCACTCACACACATTCACGCATGCATAAATCGCGCCAACACCACATGTATGCAAATGTATACAAATTTACACAAACACCCTCACATGCATGCATGCCCCTTATAAACAAACTACACATTTACATGAAATGAAGAGAGAGAGAGAGAGAGAGAGAGAGAGAGAGAGAGAGAGAGAGAGAATACTAATTAGTCTCTAAAATTACATAATTCATACCCTATCTTCATATTTATTTAATATTAAATTCTGCTAATAATTCCTCTCTTGCATGCTTCTAGGTCCATGGCATGAAATGAAGAAGAAGAACCAAAATCACCACTTAATTGGTGATTAAAAGCCTACAAAGATAACCATTGACCTTGGAGGGTGGTTTCATCAAAATCAGGGGCCAAAAATCAGAAACCGGGACATGCAGCCAATAGGGACAATCGGGCAGCGCACAGCAGGCGGTACTGCACGCGCTGCCCCAGTACTGCACAAAAATGCAGCTTAGGCCACGTTTTCATTGCAAAGTTGTGTTGCCGCGTGCCAAGATTTGACGCGCAGCTCCGTACCTGTACCCTGATGCCCCCTTTTGCCTATAAAAGCTCGGGGATTTTCAGGGCTGAAGAAGTGGAGTTTTGATGTGTTTTTAGGTTAGTTTTTAGGGTTTTCTCCTTATTGTAGTTTAGGGTAGTTTAGTTTAGTTGTTCTTCTTCTTCCTCTTTTGTATTTTCTATTTCTTGTAAATCTTATAATAGGAGAGAGTGTGGTACATGGTTGGAAAGCAAGAGTGCTTGTAATAGAAGGTGATAATGTAACGCCCCGATCCCACGGTACAGGGACGTCACTGCGACGTATATACGCAGGTCAAAATACCCTCACATATATACGCTAAGCATTAGTACAAGCAGGAATCAGAGTACAACAAAGCGTGGTATTCATTCATATGCCAACTTAAGAAGTACAAATTACAAAGTTATCACAGGATATGATATACTATTACACAGTACATGTGTCTTATATCACAACCAAGTCCAAAAGTACGATTTACAATATGAACACAAAATGCTCACGAGTTGGACGAAGATCCCGTGAGTCGAAGAGAAAAGTCTGGCACAAAGGGAACTGAAACTAGTCGGCCTGCTCAACAAGGAAAGCTTGATCTTCTGTAGACGGTTCCACTTCGATCCAATCTTCGGAACCTGAACATACAAATTCAAGGGAGTCAGGACCCCAAACAAATGATCAGGTTACAGCCGAGTGGCAAAGGAACAAGAGCAGGAGAGTTGGAACAGTATAATAAATATTCAGCCAGCAAGTAATGGAAGCATAACAAGTTAAAGCTGAAAAGACGTCGTACAAGCTTAGGTTACGGCTTTATGAGACTAGTACCTCGAAGGAATAATCCAAACAAGGAAACCCTCATCCATATACCTTTATCTCATATCCCCGTAATCCAGGCGTATATAACAGATCTACAGTTGGCGTCTTTTATTATTATTACTTGTCTTACTTTGATATCTAGCTATGTGAACTAGCGTCCCAGCGCACATAGATCCATATCCGAGTAAAGCAAGGTTGTTATTGGAAACCAGCGGGGGTATCAACGAACTATGTTTACAGTGGGTCCCGTACATGCCCGGGACCACGGTCCAGGATTGTTCCGTTGCTTGGTGACGGAACCAGCCGCAAGGCTAACAGGAGGGACTTATGTATGCCCTTTATCATGATGGTATCAGGAAGAGGGAGCCAGCACTCTCCTCGGTCGCCTGGAGGCCCACAGGTCAGACCGGATATTTTAGTTGCACAACATACCTAATGCCACTGTAAACACGAACATATATTGATAGCCGCATATTTCCCCCGACCCGATGCAAGTTGTCTCATTTTAAGAGTCCTTTAGATAATTATCAGATTTCGGGAATGAGCAGGAGCAAGTCTGGAATATCAGGAGTACAATTCGTACTATTACGTAATCAAGTTAGTAAAGCATGATGTCCGGTTATCATTCCCATTATCGTGATAATTATAAGAGTCAAGTGTATCATGCTTGGTGTCAAGAGATAGCATGATAAGAAGTGATATTCGTCTGGGAGTAGCAGACGCGAAAGTAGCAGACGCGAAAGTATCAGACGCGAAAATAGCAGACGCGGGGTTCGCATCGCAAAGGTGCCGCAAACGCGAGGTCTGCGTTCAGGTCAGGACGCGAGGAGAACGCGAACGCGGACATGGGTTCTGCGTCGCGTTAATGCAAGAAGAACATCGACATGAGCATAGCAGACGCGAAAATAGCAGACGCGGGGCTCTCAGACGCGGGGATCGCGTCACGAAGGTATCAAAACGCGAGGCTCGTGACCTGCGTTTAAATCAGGGCATGAGGAGAACGCGGACGTGAGTATAACTCCGCGTCATGTCAATATAAATAGAACGCAGACGCGAGCTTTAGCTTTGCGTCGCATCGATACAATAACGCGAAGGCCGCGTTAAGGAAATGCCTAGACGCAGGAGGTAACTCCGCGTCTAACAGTACAGCCACACCGCACAACATAAAATACAATAATAAAAATGAGTTTACAAGTCCATGTCTTGGCGAGTAAAGTTACTCGCCTAAAAACGTTCTTATGCGTCCAACGATCCGAGAGAGTTCTTGTTCAACTTATCACCAAAACGACTGCCGGAATAATCGCAAGCGATTACCGGAAAGTCTACGGCGATGTCACAACTAAGCAAACCCGGCCCCAATCCTAAAAAGGGGGGAACCGGCCTTAGTATTGCCGACGGCGAAGAGGAGCACGGCCCCCAATCCAAAAGGAGGGTGGCCGGCCTCAAGGAAATGAAGGGGTGATGGTTGTTGTTTGGTGAAGGTGAAGGCTTTGGTGGTGGTTTGGAGTTTGTGGTAGTTTTAATGGAGTTGAAGGAGGAAGAAGATGAAGGTAGGAGGTTGTAGTGGTTGTAGTGGTGGTGGTTGTGGTGGAGATGAAGGAGGAATTGGTGAGGGTGAAGGGTTCTCTTGGTGGAGGCTAAAGCTTTGGTGAAGTGAAGTGAAGTGAAAAGTGAAGAAGAAATGAGAAGGAAAAGTTTATATAGATTTTGATTTTGTGAAGGGGGTGCCAAAAATGTAAAAGAGAGGGTTTATTTGTAAAGTGGAGAGGTGAGGTGTTTCTCTTGGCCAATCTTGGCCAGCCATGGGGAGGGAGAGAGTTTGGAATTTGTTTGTAGTGAAGATATTTGTTGGTGGAAGTGTGTAGAAAATGGTGGAAGTTGGAGAACTTTGTGGCTTGTGGAGGAAGGAAAGGAAATAAAGAAAAAAAGAAAAAGGAAAAAAAATTCATAAGAGAAGATATTTTCTTGGACTCAAAAGTGAAACTGTTGAAAAGACTGATTCCCGGGTTTGGGTCGTGGATGCGGAAAACATTCGGAAAAATACCGAAATCGTCCCGAAATCAAGTATCTCGGAACGACTCTCAAAATTTACCAAAAATCAAGAATAATATTCTAAGACTCATGGTGAAATTCGTTTGAAGAAATAATTTATCGTTTTGAAATTAAAATTCCTGGAATCGGCCGTCGATGTCGGTCGACGCCAGTTTTGACAGAAAATCTAATAAATTTTGGAAATTCCCAAAAAATGAATTAAGATAGGAAATAATATTCTAAGAAGATACGTGAAAGCGGTTTCTCAAAATTCAATCCCAGTTGTAAATTAAAAATCCCGGATACTGGCTGATACCGACTCCGGTGGAATTTTCATAAATTCATAAAATCCTCAGAAAAAGTATTTAGGTAGGAAATATGATTCTAAGAGGAAATGTCTAAAGACTCTTCGAGAAATTCCAATCTGTCTGTAAATTAAAAATCCGGGAATCGATCAGCGGTACTGGTCGACACCGGTTTTGAAGATTTTCAATTTAATCCGAGAAAATTCCAGAAAATCCTAGAAAATATAAAATATTAGAAAATGATATTTAAAACTAAAATCGGTCAAATACAAGAAGTAAATCGAAAAATACGATCGAAAAACTGAATACGCAACTAAGTACGTATTCCGGGAACTGGGTATTACAATCCATCCACCTTACAAAAAATTTCGTCCTCGAAATTTCAGGAAGGGGAAGGTGACGGTAGAGAAGGATAGAGAGAAGGAATTTTACCAACTTAAGTTGTGAATAGTTGAGGATAACGTTCACGGATAACATCCTCTCGTTCCCACGTGGCCTCTCCTGGCACATGCCTATTCCAAGAAACCAACACTAATGGTATTGCCTTATTCTTCAAGGTCTTAACACTTTTATCCAAAATGGCCATCGGTTGCTCTTGATAGGACAGATCTGGTTGTAGTTCCAGTTCGGAGTGATCTAGGATATGATTCTCATCCTTGACATACTTCCTCAACTGTGATACGTGGAATACATTGTGTACTCCGTCTAAAGATGGAGGTAATGCCAATCGGTAGGACACATCTCCCACACGATCCAAAATTTCGAATGGGCCGATGTATCTTGGGCTAAGCTTTCCACGAGTACCGAACCGGATTACTCCTTTGGTGGGTGATATCTTAAAAAATACATGGTCTCCTGTCTTAAATTCCAATGGCCTTCTCTTTGTGTCAGCCCAACTTTTCTGTCGGCTCTGTGCTGCCCGAAGGTGATCTCTAATGATTCGGACTTTGTCTGTTGTCTGAATTAGGATCTCTGGCCCTAGAAGCCTTCTCTCACCGACTTCGTCCCAACAAATCGGTGACCTACATTTTCTTCCATATAATGCTTCAAATGGTGCCATCTTGATACTGGCCTGATAACTGTTATTATAAGAGAATTCTGCCAGATGAAGATAGTCTTCCCATGATCCCTTGAATTCAATCATGCAGGCTCTTAGCATGTCTTCAAGAATTTGGATAGTCCGTTCAGATTGTCCGTCTGTCTGGGGGTGATATGAAGTACTAAACTTCAGACGAGTTCCTAGACTTTCTTGGAGACTTTCCCAGAAATGTGATCGGAATCTTGTGTCTCTATCTGATACGATGCTGACTGGAACTCCATGTAGACGAACTATTTCCTTCATGTATTTGTCTGCCAGAACTTCTGTTGTTTGACCTACCCTGAACGGTATGAAGTGAGCTGATTTGGTGAGGCGATCAATGATTACCCATACTGCATTATTACCCTTGGTACTACGAGGTAGTGCCGTGACAAAATCCATGGTGATGTGTTCCCACTTCCATTCAGGTATCGGTAATGGTTGTAGAAGTCCAGCTGTTCTTTGATGCTCTATCTTTATCTGTTGGCAGACTAAGCACTTGGCCACATACTGGGCTATCTCTCTTTTCATAGCATTCCACCAAAACTGTTTCTTCATATCTTGATACATTTTAGTTCCCCCTGGGTGTATGGAATAGGCTGAACTGTGTGCTTCTGCTAGAATTTTCCGTCGAACTTCTCCTTGGGGAACGCAAATTCTGTTACCAAAGTATAGTGCATCATCCGTATGAATACGGATATCTGTTCTCAATCCAGCCTCTACTTGAGCTCTGAATTTCTGTAATCTGGGGTCTTCTTTTTGAGCTTCTTTAATCTCATTTATCAATGCTGATTGAATCTGAAGGGTCATTAACTGTCCTGCCTTATCAGTCCTTTGTACTAACATTAAGTCCAATCTTATGATGTCTTGAATTAACTCCTTCTGTTGAGTAAGTTGGACGAGTATTCTATTTTCTGGCTTCCTGCTTAATGCATCTGGTACTGTATTGACCTTGCCCGGATGATATTGCAAGTCTATATCATAGTCCGCCATTAATTCAAGCCACCGTCTCTGTCTCATGTTCAATTCCTTCTGTGTGAAAATATACTTAAGGCTCTTGTGATCCGTGTATATTAACACTTTGTCTCCCAGAAGATAATGCCTCCAGATCTTTAGGGCGAATATTACTGCTGCCAGCTCTAAGTCATGAGTTGGGTAGTTTCGCTCATGTGGCTTCAATTGCCTGGATGCATAAGCTATGACATGATCATGCTGCATTAGTACACACCCCAGGCCTTTTCCGGATGCATCACTGTATATGACCATCCCTCCTCTTCCTGAGGGAGTCTTCAAGATTGGAGCTGTAATGAGTCTTTGCTTTAATTGCTCAAATGCTGCAGTACATTCCTCTGTCCATATATACCTTTCTCCTTTTCGGGTGAGCTTTGTTAACGGGGCTGCAATCTTAGAGAAATCTTGGACAAAGCGTCTGTAATATCCGGCTAGTCCAATAAAACTCTTAATTTCAGTCACTGTCTTTGGAATTGGCCAGTCCTTTACTGCTTGGATTTTGCTGGGGTCAACTGAAATTCCTTCTGCTGAAATTATGTGTCCAAGGAAGGCTATACGGTCTAACCAGAAGTCACATTTGCTCTGTTTAGCATGAAGCTGCTCTTGTTTGAGAGTCTGTAATACTATCCTCAAGTGTTCTGCATGCTCCCTGTTGTTCTTTGAATAGATCAAGATGTCATCTATAAAAACCACCACAAACTGATCTAAATATGGCGAGAACACTCTGTTCATCAAATCCATGAATACTGCAGGGGCATTGGTGACTCCGAAAGGCATAACTAAAAATTCATAGTGGCCATAACGGGTCCTGAATGCTGTTTTTGGAATATCTTCTTTCTTCACCTTTAGCTGATGATAACCTGATTGTAAATCTAATTTAGAGAATACTCGGGCTCCATGTAGTTGGTCAAACAGGTCATCAATCCTTGGTAAGGGATACTTGTTCTTGATGGTAACTTTGTTCAATTCTCTATAGTCGATACATAACCTTTTACCACCATCCTTTTTGTTTGCCAATAGTACTGGAGCTCCCCAGGGTGAAGCACTTGGTCTAATCAATCCCTTGTCAGAATATTCTTGCAGCTGTTTCTTTAGAATTTCCAACTCAATGGGTGCCATTCTGTACGGAGCTTTGGATATTGGGACTGTGCCTGGAACAGTGTCAATGGAGAATTCAATCATCCTGTCAGGCGGAAGTCCTGAGATTTCAGCAAACACTTCTGGGAACTCATCCCAAACTGGTACTTTCTTCTTCTGAATTTCTGAAGTAGCCATCTGAGTTTTTCTCTTGACAGCCTTAGGTTCTCCGTTAAATTGAAATTCCGGCTGACTTGGAATTCTGAACTCAATTCTCTTCTCCCGACAGTCAATAACTGCATAGTATTTGCTTAGCCAGGTCATACCTAAGATTACGTCGTACCCTTTGGTATCTAGAACGAGCATATCTATGGTCAATGTTCTGTTACATAGTTCTACAGGGCAATCAATACAAACTTTAGTAGATACGACTACTCTATTCCCTGTACTAATCTCCCACTGATGGTCTAAAGACTTAATAGGTATAGAATGTAAGGCAACAAAATGATCTGAGATGTAACAGTGGGAAGCACCTGAATCAAAAAGGGCTAGAACAGGTTTTGAGTGTACCCTGATCTTACCTGTTACCACCTCTTCAGAAGCCTCGGCCTCTTCCTCCGTTAAGTTGTAAGCTTGTCCCTTTCCACGTCCTGCTGCAGTCCTAACTCCTCTTTGGACTGGGCGAATAGCTTATTGTGGAGGAGGGGGAAGGGCTTTCCTAATCATTGGTCCTTGGTTCCTCTGCCCATTTGGCCCTGGAAGTGCTGGCAAGACTTGGTTGGCTATTCCCATTCTTTATGGGGACAGGCTTCTATGGTATGGTCACGAGAACCACACACCAGACATAATCCATTTGCACTACGGCAATTTTGTCGAGAGTGCCCTGGTTTCTGGCAATAGCTACAGAAGGTAAACGGTTGGGCCATCTGGAAAGGAGCTGGTCGGAATGGTCGTCTCATTGTCTGAACTTTTGCTGCTCTGAATGGGCCTCCTCTCCCCATCTGTGGAAATGGCCTCTTCATGGCTTGGTTCCTTATCAGGTTAACTTTCTTCTTCTCCAGTCCACGCTCCACTTCTCGAGCTATGGTGAGGACTTCGGAATAGGTTTTCAGCTGCTGGGGCATTAGAAAGACTTGGATGTCCATTTGTAGGCCCTGTTGGAATCTACTTGCCCGCTTCTCCTCATCAGTCACCATGTATGGAGCAAAGCGGCTGAGTCTTAAAAATTCTGCGGCGTACTCATCCACGGACCGATTCCATTGCTGAAGTCGGATAAACTGTTCTTCCATATCTTTCTGAGCCGTGGCAGGGAAGAATCTGCTATAGAAGCTCTTGAAAAATGTGTCCCAGGTGACAGGTTTGTCCAATCTTGCCTCCTCAGCTAGCCACCAGGTTCTGGCTACATCCTTCAATTGAATCTTGGCAACCTCTACTTGATTTTCCTTTGGAACTCGGGCTGCGTTCAACAGATCTGTGGTGTCAATCAGCCATTGCTCAGCATCTAGTGGTTTCTCTCCTCCTGTGAAAATGGCTGGTTGCAATCGTCTAAAGTCTGATATATTCCCTGGCCTTTGTTCTTTAGGAGCTGCTAACTCTTGCCTAAGGAGTTCTGTCTGTTGTTGCTGATTTTCCATCATAGTCTGGATAACTCTCAGAATATCAGCATTCTCTCCCGTAGGTCCATTTGATACTTGTCCTGAGTTGTTACGACTCGTCCTTCTATCCATACTTAGTTGGTAAAAGATGATTGGAAACTGGAAAAATGGAAGGATTTTAGGACATAATGGAAGGAATCAAGAAGGACTAGATAACTTTGTACATTGTAGTTGGCAATAGCAAATTCCATTTGCTGCTTGGTTGTACTATAGGTGTGAGAGCCTAGGCTCTGATACCAACCTGTAACGCCCCGATCCCACGGTACGGGGACGTCACTGCGACGTATATACGCAGGTCAAAATACCCTCACATATATACACTAAGCATTAGTACAAGCAGGAATCAGAGTACAACAAAGCGTGGTATTCATTCATATGCCAACTTAAGAAGTACAAATTACAAAGTTATCACAGGATATGATATACTATTACACAGTACATGTGTCTTATATCACAACCAAGTCCAAAAGTACGATTTATAATATGAACACAAAATGCTCACGAGTTGGACGAAGATCCCGTGAGTCGAAGAGAAAAGTCTGGCACAAAGGGAACTGAAACTAGTCGGCCTGCTCAACAAGGAAAGCTTGATCTTCTGTAGACGGTTCCACTTCGATCCAATCTTCGGAACCTGAACATACAAATTCAAGGGAGTCAGGACCTCCCAAACAAATGATCAGGTTACAGCCGAGTGGCAAAGGAACAAGAGCAGGAGAGTTGGAACAGTATAATAAATATTCAGCCAGCAAGTAATGGAAGCATAACAAGTTAAAGCTGAAAAGACGTTGTACAAGCTTAGGTTACGGCTTTATGAGACTAGTACCTCGAAGGAATAATCCAAACAAGGAAACCCTCATCCATATACCTTTATCTCATATCCCCGTAATCCAGGCGTATACAACAGATCTACAGTTGGCGTCTTTTATTATTATTACTTGTCTTACTTTGATATCTAGCTATGTGAACTAGCGTCCCAGCGCACATAGATCCATATCCGAGTAAAGCAAGGTTGTTATTGGAAACCAGCGGGGGTATCAACGAACTATGTTTACAGTGGGTCCCGTACATGCCCGGGACCACGGTCCAGGATTGTTCCGTTGCTTGGTGACGGAACCAGCCGCAAGGCTAATAGGAGGGACTTATGTATGCCCTTTATCATGATGGTATCAGGAAGAGGGAGCCAGCACTCTCCTCGGTCGCCTGGAGGCCCACAGGTCAGACCGGATATTTTAGTTGCACAACATACCTAATGCCACTGTAAACACGAACATATATTGATAGCCGCATATTTCCCCCGACCCGATGCAAGTTGTCTCATTTTAAGAGTCCTTTAGATAATTATCAGATTTCGGGAATGAGCAGGAGCAAGTCTGGAATATCAGGAGTACAATTCGTACTATTACGTAATCAAGTTAGTAAAGCATGATGTCCAGTTATCATTCCCATTATCGTGATAATTATAAGAGTCAAGTGTATCATGCTTGGTGTCAAGAGATAGCATGATAAGAAGTGATATTCGTCTGGGAGTAGCAGACGCGAAAGTAGCAGACGCGAAAGTATCAGACGCGAAAATAGCAGACGCGGGGTTCGCATCGCAAAGGTGCCGCAAACGCGAGGTCTGCGTTCAGGTCAGGACGCGAGGAGAACGCGGACGCGGACATGGGTTCTGCGTCGCGTTAATGCAAGAAGAACATCGACATGGGCATAGCAGACGCGAAAATAGCAGACGCGGGGCTCTCAGACGCGGGGATCGCGTCACGAAGGTATCAAAACGCGAGGCTCGTGACCTGTGTTTAAATCAGGGCATGAGGAGAACGCGGACGTGAGTATAACTCCGCGTCATGTCAATATAAATAGAACGCAGACGCGAGCTTTAGCTTTGCGTCGCATCGATACAATAACGCGAAGGCCGCGTTAAGGAAATGCCTAGACGCAGGAGGTAACTCCGCGTCTAACAGTACAGCCACACCGCACAACATAAAATACAATAATAAAAATGAGTTTACAAGTCCATGTCTTGGCGAGTAAAGTTACTCGCCTAAAAACGTTCTTATGCGTCCAACGATCCGAGAGAGTTCTTGTTCAACTTATCACCAAAACGACTGCCGGAATAATCGCAAGCGATTACCGGAAAGTCTACGGCGATGTCGACAACTAAGCAAACCCGGCCCCAATCCTAAAAAGGGGGGAACCGGCCTTAGTATTGCCGACGGCGAAGAGGAGCACGGCCCCCAATCCAAAAGGAGGGTGGCCGGCCTCAAGGAAATGAAGGGGTGATGGTTGTTGTTTGGTGAAGGTGAAGGCTTTGGTGGTGGTTTGGAGTTTGTGGTAGTTTTAATGGAGTTGAAGGAGGAAGAAGATGAAGGTAGGAGGTTGTAGTGGTTGTAGTGGTGGTGGTTGTGGTGGAGATGAAGGAGGAATTGGTGAGGGTGAAGGGTTCTCTTGGTGG
Source organism: Agave tequilana (assembly GCA_038442645.1). Lineage (NCBI taxonomy): Eukaryota > Viridiplantae > Streptophyta > Magnoliopsida > Asparagales > Asparagaceae > Agave > Agave tequilana. Next base: position 143,036 of record JAVJIF010005932.1, on the reverse strand, counting down.
AGGCTAAAGCTTTGGTGAAGTGAAGTGAAGTGAAAAGTGAAGAAGAAATGAGAAGGAAAAGTTTATATAGATTTTGATTTTGTGAAGGGGGTGCCAAAAATGTAAAAGAGAGGGTTTATTTGTAAAGTGGAGAGGTGAGGTGTTTCTCTTGGCCAATCTTGGCCAGCCATGGGGAGGGGCGAGAGTTTGGAATTTGTTTGTAGTGAAGATATTTGTTGGTGGAAGTGTGTAGAAAATGGTGGAAGTTGGAGAACTTTGTGGCTTGTGGAGGAAGGAAAGGAAATAAAGAAAAAAGAAAAAGGAAAAGAAATTCATAAGAGAAGATATTTTCTTGGACTCAAAAAGTGAAACTGTTGAAAAGACTGATTCCCGGGTTTGGGTCGTGGATGCGGAAAACATTCGAAAAAATACCGAAATCGTCCCGAAATCAAGTATCTCGGAACGACTCTCAAAATTTACCAAAAATCAAGAATAATATTCTAAGACTCATGGTGAAATTCGTTTGAAGAAATAATTTATCGTTTTGAAATTAAAATTCCTGGAATCGGCCGTCGATGTCGGTCGACGCCAGTTTTGACAGAAAATCTAATAAATTTTGGAAATTCCCAAAAAATGAATTAAGATAGGAAATAATATTCTAAGAAGATACGTGAAAGCGGTTTCTCAAAATTCAATCCCAGTTGTAAATTAAAAATCCCGGATACTGGCTGATACCGACTCCGGTGGAATTTTCATAAATTCATAAAATCCTCAGAAAAAGTATTTAGGTAGGAAATATGATTCTAAGAGGAAATGTCTAAAGACTCTTTGAGAAATTCCAATCTGTCTGTAAATTAAAAATCCGGGAATCGATCAGCGGTACTGGTCGACACCGGTTTTGAAGATTTTCAATTTAATCCGAGAAAATTCCAGAAAATCCTAGAAAATATAAAATATTAGAAAATGATATTTAAAACTAAAATCGGTCAAATACAAGAAGTAAATCGAAAAATACGATCGAAAAACTGAATACGCAACTAAGTACGTATTCCGGGAACTGGGTATTACAGATAATTTATGAAAGGTTCTTTCTTTACCTCTCTTTGTTTTCTTCTCTCTAACTCCTTTTACATGTTTAGCTAATTTTCTCATATGAAAACTAACTACTAACCACTAACTTGCTAACTTCTTATTTGATAATCCACATGAATCTAATAGCCTCTACTTGGCCCTGCTCTTGCAAGAGCCATTGATGGTTCATGATGATGGATTCTAACACTCTAACATCCTAACTCTTTAACAAGCTAACATTACTTTTCTCCATGCTTACTCTTGCTTAGTTTTGATGGTTTAAGTGTACTTTGCACTTGTTTTGTTGAGTTTGGATGTGATGAGTTAACATATGGGTTATGCTTTAAAATGCTCTTGAACCAAGGATTAGTGATGGCCAAGGATACATGTGAGGCAACTATCACTAAAAGGTTAGCATGGTTAGTAGAGCCATTACTAGTTAGTAGCCATGAGTTTTCTTTCCTTTTTACTTTATTTTAGATATATCTCAAAACCAGAAATACATTCTTTTCTATGTTTCCCACTTCTTCATGTTTCACCATACTCTTCTCTTTTCATTCTTTATTTTTCTTCTTTTGATTCTTTAAAACATAAAAGAAACTTTAACACACATGTGAACATTCCGGTAAAGCTTCTATCGCTTCCCGTCCCTGTGGATTCGACCCGTTTACCCTCTATGCTATAAAAGAAGTATCGAGGAAGCCAAAGCACACACACTTTAAGTATCAATTTTAAAATATACACTTTTTGTGCGCGGTTTTCCCTTAATCAAATTTTGGCGCCGTTGCCGGGAATGGGAACGGTTTGATTTCACATTTTTTGTTAACTTTTCTTCTTTGTTTTTGATGTGCAAGTTAAAATTTTAGCATTGCAGAAGTCCACACTTGCTTTTATGTGGTTGGGTAAATTCTTGTATATTCTTATATTCTGCTGCTAGTTTTTGTTTATATTACCTGTGCACTGTAATAATTTTATATCTAAAATACGGTAATTGGATGTTTTAAAACGGTTTAGACATTTGCATCTAGGCACGTGTCGATTTCAATTCCAATATACTATATTTTATTCTTGTGTTGTTGTGATCTTGACGGAGGTGTTCATATTGCATAGCATATATTTAGGACAAACACGTGGGTGATTTACTCTCTTTGTGTGTTCATTCTTATCTATATTGCACACTTGCACGAATTGAACTTAAGAGTAAAACCCAATACAACATAAGGTGGAGAAGTCATTACCCTCCCTTAGCCCAAAAATCACCTCCCCACTCACACAACCCAAGGCTAATAAAAATTTCTAGTCGTTGGCCCCTAGGGACATCTCGAACTCATTTAGGAGATTAACCTAAGGGAAAAGTTGTTAGAGTTTAACTCTTGTCAAATCGGTGTTTAAGGTTGGGGATTGAGAGGCGAAACCTCGAAGAACAGTGGTTTGGCATAATTAGGCCCGTTGCTCCAGCACGGATACCTCCCACTGGTCTTGTTCCTACCTGGCCGATTAACTCGTGATTAGACTCCGGCAATGTACCTCCCGTTGACAGTCTAAATAGTTAGGAGTCGTCTAGGTCTAAGTCAACCCTAGCATAGGCTTGTTTTCTTTTTCTTTTTCTTTATTTGTTTGTATGTTTGTTTTTTTTTGGAAATTATGATATGGATTTCAACAACAACAATTTTTTCAATTCAAATACGAATTCATATTTCACCCCGACCTTATTTGACACGGATAACTCCAACCCGGCTATGCACAACATGAACCAATCATATATGGCGAGTTGGGAGTATCTGACTCAATATGACCCATATCCCCGATCATATGACTATAATTTTCAAAATAACTTTCACTGTTCACAGAGTTCATGGGGATTAACCTCCCCCGAGTCAAATTTTCAACCATCTTATCCATAATTTTCACAATATTCATTCCCTGATTTTGATTCATATACTCCTTTTCCTATTCCACCAACCGAAGAAAAATCCAATTTGAAAAGGAGTATAGAAGCCATGCTTGAGTCCCAACAATAAATTCAAAATTTGCTCATTTACAATCCTTCCCAAATCAAACTCCATATACTCCTTTTCTAGAACATCCAATTGAAGAAGAATCTGAGCTAGAAAAGCGTTTGAAAGTCTTTTGTGAAATAGTGCAATGATTTCAAAATATGTTGAACTCATCATCTCAACCAAAATTTCAAGAGTCCTACTCATCCTTTCCAGTCTCACCGATTCAAAATGAACAACCATCAATACTGGACTTGAGTATGGAACCTTGCGTGAGTCCGAGCAGCAATCGTAAAATCTGATGGACTCACAATTTCACCACAATTTCCAAAATCAACTTCCATACTCACCTTTTCAAGAAGAATCAATTGCAAAAAGTATGGAAGACATGACTCAGACTCAAAATTCTGTTACTTGACATATCAGTAGGTTAGACTCAATAATGAGCAAATTGATCAATGAGAGCGTGGAAAATCTTTCTTGTCAACCTTTGACCAATCCTTATATCCCTAACTCTACCGATTGGACCCACGAATCATGTCATTTTAGAAATCCTGCTTCAATTTCATCATACCAACCTGAACTTGACCAATATCAACCTCTTGATAGTTTGGCAAGTTATCCATTTTCTAAAATTGAACTTGAAAATGAATGTGAACCTGAGCTTCAAGTTAGCGATTCAAGTCCAATCCTTGAATCAATATCAACCCTTATAGTGTTACCTGAATTAAGTGACGTTCTTGAGCCAGTTTTGATTCACATACTTTCTGAACTTGAATTGATCATTTCACCCATTCACATTCCTTCCATGAACGAAAATCAAGTTCAATTTCATTACATTCATTTGAACTTGCCCAAAATTTTGGAACCACTTTGACATTTTGGTAAGTTATCCTTTTCCTGAAATTGAACTTGAGCTTGAAAGTGATCCTGAACCTCAAGTTGGTAATTCCATTTCACTTTTTGATTTAATAATGACTCCAGTATCTTTACCAGATTTTTTCTCTATTCTGGAGTCAACGTTGAATCCTGTATCAGTACACAAAAATATTGAATCACCAATATCTTATGATCACACTTCATTGATGGGAAAAGTGTGTGAACATCAATTCTTTAGTTTGGACCCCATTTTTGAACCAATTTTGACTCTCACTTTTGAATCTCGACTTGATCTGAGTCAAATTCCTGAGTCGGTATTGATTTTTGTTGATGTTCCATTTGAGTCCAAATCAATCATCTTCCAAAATCACACTTCATTGTTGGATAAGGATGTTGGAGAAAATGACTCCGTAATTATTTTTAAAAATTGAAAATAAGATGGGGATAAATTTTTAAATAAGATCATTCACTCAATCATTCTTTTACTGGGTCATATAAGAGAGGTCACTGGTGGGTTTCTGTAAGATCCACGATTTTTTAATTGAGTCGCGATGATTGGCCCAATTAGACCACCACCAGAACCACCACAACGAGGTAATTTTCCTTTCCTTTCCATTTGTTTCATGTAATTACACATTCACGATGCATTGAAGACAATGCATGAGATAAGTGTGGGGGAGGGTTTACTAACATAGTTAGTTTTATATTTTCTTTCTTTTACACTTCTTTTCAAAAAATTTTAGAATTTTCTTTTGTATAAAAACTCTTTTCATTTCCTTTTACAAAACTTTTTGAAATAAGAGAATAGTATTGATTTATTTTTAAGAAAATTAAGATTATCTTAGGAATCAAGAAGACCTAAAATTATGAATTTTAAGCTGAGTCAAAATAATAGATTTTGTTTAAATTTTAGGATAAGAAAGTAAGATTGAAAAGATAATTTGATCTTGAATTTTTTACCTTAGATTTATGCACTTCACACTTACATAATTTTTTGGGATTGAAACAAAGACTGATAATGCCATAAATATATATATATATATATATATATATATATATATATAATAAAAAATGATGATGATAAAAAAAATCACTTATTGAAGCTGGGTAATTATGCCTCAGGAAGCATGATTATTCATGTTTAAAAAGATGGACAAAATCAAAATAATCCCCTTTAGTTTTGTGATCTTATTTACTTGAGTCCTTAAGTTCGAGGGATATTTTCTCATCTTGTGCCCTAAGATTATCTGGTTTGAGAGTCATCGCCTAAAGGCTCACTACCCGAGTAAATAAGAAAGCCTAAGAAAACTAAGGGAAGAAAAATAATAAATAAATAAATAGTATATATACACAAATCAATGGCATGAAAGTTAGAGTCGATATCCCAAAAATCTTCATAATTCACAAAGTGCATATTTTTCTAAGAGTTTTATGAAAGATCAAAGAATCAATTCAATTTTAAATTCTTACATTTAATTTACAACAAGATTTTGCATTTTGACTTAGTTTAAGGAAGAATAATTTCTGGTTAACCTATGACCTTAAATCACTTATATTTTCGCAAAAATACTTCAGCACTCTTGTCTATTTCAAAAATGTGTTTTAAAAAATACTAACATTTGATTTCTTTCTTTAGGGATTTTATGGGTGTAATCAGCTGAAAACCCTCAAGAGACAAAACTCCTCCTCTAGGGAAAACCTAGAGGTTTAACAGCTTGTTGCACATGCTCAGTGTAATCGCCTCACCTGGGAAAGTGGTGTAATAATTTTCTCAGTTTTTGTTTTGCTCGGGACGAGTAAAAGATAAGTGTGGAGGTGTGATTAGTCTCTAAAATTGCATATTTCATACCAAATCTTCATATTTATTTAATATTAAATTCTACTAATAATACCTCTCTTGCATGTTTCTAGGTCCATGGCATGAAATGAAGAAGAAGACCCAAAATCACCATTTAATTGGTGATTAAAAGCCTACAAAGATAGTCATTGACCTTGGAGGGTGGTTTCGTCAAAACTAGGGGCCAAAATCAGAAACTGGGACATATAGTCGACAGGGGGACAATCAGGCAGCGCGCAGCAGGCGGCACTGCACGCGCCACCCCAGTACTGTCGCGAAAATGTGGCTTGGGCCACGTTCCGTGGCAAAGTTGTGGAGCCGCGCGCTGAGATTTGACGCGCGGCTCCGTACCTGTACCCTGATGCCCCCTTTTGCCTATAAAAGCTCAGGGATTTTCAGAGCTGAAGAAGAGGAGTTTGATGAGTTTTTAGGTTAGTTTTTAGGGTATTCTCCTTGTTGTAGTTTAGGGTTGTTTAGTTTAGTTGTTCTTCTTCTTCTTCTTTTATATTTTTCATTTCTTGTAGATCTTGTAATAGGAGAGAGAGTGGTACATGGTTAGAAAGCAAGAGTGCTTGTAATAGAAGTTGACAATCTATGAAAGGTTCTGTCTTTACCTCTCTTTGTTTTCTTCTCTCTAATTCCTTTTATATGTTTAGCTAATTTTCTCTCATGGCAACTAACTACTAACCACTAACTTGCTAATTTCTTATTTGATAATCCACATGAATCTAATAGCCTCTACTTGGCCTTACTCTTGCAAGAGCCATTGATGGCTCATGATGATGGATTCTAACACTCTAACATCCAAACTCTTTAACAAGCTAACATTATTTTTCTCCATGCTTACTCTTGTTTAGTTTTGATGGTTTAAGTGCATTTTGCACTTGTTTTGTTGAGTTTGGATATGATGAGTTAACATATGGGTTATGTTTTAAAATGTTCTTACACCAAGGACTAGTGATGGCCAAGGACACATATGAGGCAACTATCACTAGGAAGTTAGCATAGTTAGTGAAGAAATTAGTAGTTAGTAGCCATGTATTTTCTTTCCTTTTACTTTATTTTAGATATATCTCAAAAATCACAAATACATTCTTTTCTATGTTTCCCACTTCTTCGTGTTTCACCATACTCTTCTCTTTTCATTTTTTGTTTTCTTTTCTTTTGATTCTTTAAAACATAAAAGAAACTTTAATACACACGTAAACATTCCGATAAAGCTTCTATCACTTCCCGTCCCTATGGATTTGACCCATTTAGCCTCTATGCTATAACAGAAGTATCGAGGAAGCCAAAGCACACACACTTTAAATATCGATTTCAAAACATACACTTTAAATATAAACAAACTACACATTTACATAAAATGAGAGAGAGAGAGAGAGGGAGTACCAATGGGAGGGTGAGCATGGTGGCCATGGAGGAGAAAACTCCGACGGGATGCACAGGTCATGGCGGAAGTCGCGAAAAATTTAAACGGCTCAAGGATCTCTCCAGGAAGGATGTGGGTGTGCTCGCGCTCGCTGACGGCGATCGGCGGTGACTCATGGAGTGATGGAAGATTGCCATGGTGGAGGTGGAGAAGGCCATGGCATGGCTTCAAGCTTGGGGTGCCGGCCATGGTTGTGGACTATGGCGGAGGGGGTCGACGGCTCACCGGAGAGCCCGCAGAGAAGAACGAGCCACCGTGGAGTGGTCTGGGTTGTCATGGCTTGTGGTCGATAGTGGAGGGAGCTCGGTCGGGAGTGTCGCACAGGGGGAGAGGGAAAGATATTAGCACACGCGTTAACACCTTACTCACAGACCCAAACACACACAAGGGAAAAATAACACATTACAGACCTACACTCGCACACTGTACACACAAAACACAAGACACATTTCGCAAATTCCCTATATATATAAACATACAGAGAGAGAGAACATTACCATGGGAGCTCACACGCGGGAATGGTATGGTCATGGGCTGCAGTACAAGGAGGAGGGGATGCGGTTATGGAGTTGGCAATGTGCATGGCTCGATGGAGAAGTCCAGGGAACGATGGCGGCTCACAGTGGTATACAGAAGGCCAAGGGCAAGTTACTGTTGCGGATCAAAGGCAGACTGCTCACGGGCATTGACGGCGATAAGGACCATCTCGACAATGTCCAAGGTAAGGACGTCGGTGAGGCGGAGGCCGTGGTGGTGGCCGTTGGGTCGTGAGCTCTCGTCGGAGGATGTAAGTGGGCTGGAGAAGACCAGCTTGGAGTGGGAGGCATGGACGTGGGTTGTCACCGCTATGGGGAAGTGAAGAGGAGGGATGTGGGGAGATAGGCTCGGTGGAGGAAGGTGGAAAGGTGGTGGTCTGGTAGGTAAGCCGCGGCAAAGCCATGGGATAGCTTGCAGCAAGATCATGGAGGAGAGGATGGGGGTTATGCTGGCTTAGCGGTGGGGAGATGGTGATGTGCCTGTCCACGGTTCCTCACCGGAGGAGGAGAGGTGGCCGAAAGGGAGGTGGGGAGATCGACCATGAAGGAGGTGCAGCGGCCAGCAAAGAAAAAGGAGAAGATTAAGTTATTAATTAGGATTAGGGTAGAATTAGGATTATATATAAGGAGATAGAGAGAGAGAGAGAGAGATATATAGGGTTATTGGGTCTTGGGTTATGATAATGAATTTGGTGGGAAATAAGAATGGGTATGAATCGTCAATAGGTTAAGGGTTATAGGATTATGGGTTTAGGAAGTGGGAAAAATACAAGGAAAAAAACACCCTTAAGGACTTAAACACTCGAGCAGATAAGGCCACGAAACCAAGGCTTTTATTTATAAAATGGACCCCTTTTAGGTGTGAATACTTATACTTCATGAGGCACAAATACCCAGCTTAATCAGAGGATTTATATATATATATATATATTTTTCAAACTTATCTAATTATTTTTTGCATAAATACCAAGGCTTGCTTAGGCAAAAGCACCTAGCTAATCAATAATTAGATTTGTTTATTATATTTTTTTTCATACATATATTTTTCTTATAAGGCATAAGAGTCTTTGTTTTTAAACCCGAAGTGTGTAAGTGTATTTAGTGTGCATATTTCATTAAGGTAAATATAAAGACTAAATTACTTTCACAAATTTTCTTCCTAACCCTAAAAATCAAACAAGTCATCTGACTTTGACTAAGTATAAGAAATCCTAATTATGATTTTTCTATTCCTTAAAATTGACTTAATTTCTTACAAAAAATATATCAAAATATTGTTCTAACCTTTCAAAAAGTTTTTTTTGTTATATATATTTTTTGTTGTTATATTAGTCATGTTAACCCTCCCCCACACTTATCTCATGCATTTTTCCCAATGTATGAAAGAAATGTATAAATGCATGAAATAAAATGGAAAAAAGGGAAGTTACCGATACACGGGGTCAAAAAGACCCACAGCCGTTTCATTTACCGGCACCGATTCCAAGAAAGGTTTAAGGCATTGACCATTTACCTTAAAGTCATTTCCATTCTTGGTGTCACTAATCTCAACTGCACCATGTGGAAACACGGTTTTTACAACAAATGGCCCAGTCCATCTTGATTTCAATTTTCTTGGAAAAAGATGAAGCCTAGAATTATAGAGTAAGACTTTTTGTCCAGGGACAAAGGTTTTTCTTATGATGTGCTTATCATGAAAAATCTTAACTCTATCTTTAGTGATCCTAGCATTTTCATAGGCCTCATTTCTTAACTCCTCTAATTCGGAAATTTGTAACTTCCGAAGGTCACCGGCCTTAGTCAAGTCGAAATTCAACTGCTTGATTGCCCATAAGACCCGGTGCTCTAACTCAACGGGCAGGTGACAAGCTTTACCATAGACTAACCTATAAGGAGACATTCCTATAATCGTCTTGAAAGCGGTCCTGTAGGCCCATAGGGCATTTACAAGTTTGATGGACCAATCTTTCCGGTTTTGGTTCACAGTTTTCTCCAAGATAAGCTTGACTTGTCTATTGGAAACCTCAACCTACCCACTGGTTTGAGGATGATAAGGTGTGGACAACTTGTGAGTTATGGCATACTTTCGCATAAGAGCTTCAAAGGATCTATTACAAAAGTGAGTGCCATTATCACTGATGATAGCACGAGGGGTTCCGAAGCGTGAAAAAATGTTCTCTTTCAAAAACTTTATGACAACTTTATTATCATTAGTTTTACAAGGAATGGCTTCTACCCACTTGGACACATAATCCATAGCAACCAATATGTATTGGTTTCCAAATGAATTAGGAAATGGACCCATAAAGTCGATGACCCAAACATCAAAAAGTTCTATTTCTAGAATTGGGTTAAGGGGCATCATATTTTGTAATACCCCTCTCCCGGAATACGTACTTAGTTACGTATTCAGTCCTTTGACCGTATTTTCCGATGTACCTTCCGTATTTGACCGATTTTAATTTCAAATATCGTTTTCTAATATTTAATATTTTATGTGATTTTCTGGAATTTTCTGGAATTAAAATGAATTTCTCCGAAACCGGTGTCGGCCAGTACCGCTGGCCGATTTCCGAATTTTTATCTTCCAAACTGTTAGGAATTTCTAGAAAGTCCTTTAGACTTTATTGCTTAGAATCATATTTCCTACTCACACTCTTTTTCTGGAGATTTTATAAATTTATGAAAATTCTTTCGGAGTCGGTAAATAACTGATTCCGGGATTTTTAATTAAAAATCTATACAGTATTTCTTCAAACGAATTTCACCATTGGTCTTCAAATATCATTCTTGATTTTTGGTAAAATTTTCAGACCATTCCAAAATACTTGAATTTCGGACTTTTTTTTTCAAAAATTGCAAAAATCCAAATTCCACTTCATTTCCACCTCATTTCCCACTCATCACTTCACCTAACCCCACTCACTCTCTCCCTCTCCCACAGCCGGCCAAGTGGCCAAAGAGAGGACACTCACCTCACCCCTCCTTTTGCAAGATAACCCTCACATTCACCAAAATGTCAACCCCTTCACATAAATCCCAACATATAAATTCCTTCAATTGCAAATTTCCCCTTTCCTTCTCATTTCTTCATCAAGAGAGGAATTGCAAAATCCCCTTCTTCTTCCTCTTCAACAAACCCTAACTTCAAGAGATCACCCAAATCCCTTCACAACCACCTCTAGATCACAAGGGATTCATCAAGGACTTCATCTAGAGCTCCATCTTCAACCACTACTCCCCAAGGCAACTCCAAGAGCTAGTTCTTCAACCTAGCTTCAACTACAAGTTGTGGATTGGAGCCAACACCTCCATCCTTGGATCAAGCTTCAGATTTGACCCCTCCAGGTGAGTTCTTACTCACCAAGACCTAGTTCACACATCACATACTTGAAGTAGAAATCTTTGTTCACTTGCACACAAAATATCCTATTTTTAGGTCATCTAAGCTCAAATCCAACCATTCCAAGGGAGTAATTTACTCACCAAGACTTGTATTAGCCTTAGAGCACTGTATTTACACTTCTTGTACACTTAGGTCACCTAAAACCAGGAATTTAGCCATCAAACACGTTTCCAGAATTTCTGTCCTGTACACTGATTTTCCCCACTATTAGTCGACTTACCATAAGACCTAGTCGACTAGAACACTTAGCTGAAATTTAGTTTTTCTGGAAAACCCAGCATTAGTCGACTTGCCCAGAATATCAGTCGACTAATAAACTCTCTGGAAACCCATATTAGTCGACTCCTGAATCCACCTAGTCGACTAATCCTTCCTGGATCAGAAACCCAACTTTCTGTATCAGCAGACTTAGTCGACTTAAGTGTCCATCAGTCGACTATAACTCCCTATTAGTCGACTAACCTTCCTACCCTAGTCGACTAATTTTCCCTGAAACAGAATTCTAACTCTCTGTATCCCAGTATTAGTCGACTAACCCTTACCCCTAGTCGACTAATCCTGGCTGTGTGTCATAGTTAATTTCTGTTCTAAATTTAGTACCTATACTTGTTACATGTGTATTATTTCCTGCTGGTTCATGCTTCAATACCAGTACTACATGACATATAACTGAATGGATGCATCTCCTATTGCCTCATGACTTGTTATTGTATATATTCGTTTCATGGCATGTTAAATAGCAACATCACCACCTATCATGCCATCTCTTAAAACAAAGCATGATACACCGGACTTTTACATAAAATGCACCAACTTACACATGGGTCGGGGGAAATATGCGGAATATCGATATGTGTTCGTGTTTACAGTGGTATTAGGATGTGCACCATGTTTCCGGTCTTACCTGTGGTACTCCAGGGGACCGAGGGGAGTGCTTCCTCCCTTTCCTGTTTACTGTCATGACAAGGGCATACATAAGACCCTCCTGTTTAGCCTAGCGGCAGGTTCCGTCTTCAAGCAACGGAACAATACTGGGCCGTGGTCCCGGGCATGCACGGGACACACTGTGAACATAGTTCGTCGATACAACCGCTGTTTCCAATAACAACCTTGTTTCACTTGGATATGGATCTATGTGCTCTGGGACGCTGGGTCACATAGCTAGATATCACAGTAAGACAAGTAATAATAATAAGACGTTAATTGTAGATTTATTGCATATGACTTTATCTTTCTTAGATTACATCTCTTGTCATACATTGTTACTTAGTACTATTTCATTATCTCTATTCATGATCCTTGCCACTTGGCTATCTTTATTTGTTGTATTATGTCTTGACCCTTTGGATTTGCATATTCAGATTCCGAGGCCTGGGTCGAAGTGGAGCCTTCCACAGAGGACTTGGCTTACCTAGGAGAGCAGGCTGACCAGCTCTAGATCTATCCTGCCCGACACTTCTTTTTGGTTCACGGATCTCCATCCTTACGTGAGCATTTTTGTATTTTTGGTTGTATATCGTTCTTTTTGGACTTGGGTTGTGATAAAGGACACTTGTAAAGTGATTTTTTTGCTTATCATAACTTGTATAGCTTTGTATTTATCTTTTGTAAGTTGGCATATGAATATACCACGCTGTGTGTTGTACTCTGATACTTGTTGTACTTATGCTTAGCGTATATACGTGGGGGCACCATCTGACCTACGTATATGCGTTGCAGTGACGTTCCCGTATCTTTGGGATCGGGGCGTTACAGGTTGGTATCAGAGCCTAGGCTCTCAAACCTAAAAGTACAATCAAGTGGCAAATTCTAGTGATTTGCTTATGCCAACTACAATGTACAAAGTTATATAGTCCTTCTCGACTTCGTCCTTGATTCATTCCTCGTATCCTAAACTCCTTTCCCTTGTTTCCAATTCCAGATCTTATCCCTTTCGGTATGGAGAGACGTTCGGGTCGCAACAATGTCGGGCAAGTACCGAATGGACCCGTAGGAGGAGAGGGTGCTGATGTCCTGAGGATCATTCAGACTATGCTGGGAAACCAGCAACAGCAGATGGAGAATCAGCAGCAGCAGACTGAGCTCCTCAGGCAGGAGTTGGCAGCTCCGAAGGAGCTAAGGCCTGGGAACGTGTCAGACTTTCGGCGGCTGCAACCGGCCGTATTCACGGGAGTCGAGAGACCATTGGAGGCTGAACAGTGGTTGACAGACACCACCGATCTGCTGAACGCCGCCAGGGTGCCTAAGGAGAACCAAGTGGAGGTTGCAAAGATCCAGCTGAAGGACATAGCCAGGACTTGGTGGCTTGCAGAGGAGGCTCGCTTGAAGGAGCCTATCTCTTGGGATACATTCTCCAAGAGCTTTTATAGCAGGTTCTTTCCCGCCACTGCTCAGAAGGACATGGAGGAGCAGTTCATCAGGCTTCAACAGGGGGACAGATCCGTAGATGAGTATGCTGCAGAATTTCTCAGGCTGAGTCGCTTTGCCCCTTACATGGTGTCAGATGAAGAGAAGAGGGCAAGCAGGTTTCAGCAGGGTTTACAGATGGAGATCCAGATGTTTCTGATGCCCCAGCAGCTGAAGACCTATGCTGAGGTTCTCACCATCGCTCGAGAGGTGGAGCGTGGGTTTCAGAAGAAGCAAGAGAACCAGGCCATGAAGAGGCCGTTTGTACCGGTGGGCAGAGGAGGACCATCCAGGGCAGCGAAGGTCCAGGCCAGGCAACCATTCAGAGCAGTTCCTTACCAGGTGGCTCGACCAGGTCTTATCTGCAATTTCTGCCAGAAGCCAGGACACTCCCAGCAGAATTGCCGGAGGGCAAACGGATGGTGTTTGGTGTGTGGAGCACGAGACCATGCCGTGGAGACCTGTCCACACAGGAGAGTGGGGTTTGCTACCCAAACCTTGCCGGCACCTCAAGGGCAGAATGGACAGAGAGCACTACCAGGGCCAGTTGGGCAGAGGCACCAGGGACCAGTGATGAGGAGAGCTCTTCCCCTTCCTCCGCCGCATGTTGCTCGCCCAGTGCAGAGGGGAGCCCGGACAGCAGCAGGGCGTGGCAGAGGTCAGGCCTACAACCTGACAGCAGAGGAGGCTGAGACTTCAGAGGAGGTGATTACAGGTAACATCAGAGTTCATTCTATACCTGTTCTCGCTCTCTTCGATTCGGGTGCATCCCACTGTTATATCTCCGACCATTTTGTGGCTGTTCATTCCATACCTGTTAAGACTTTAGACCACAAGTGGGAGATAAGTACAGGGAATGGGGTAGTTATATCTTCTAGAGTTTGTGCTGACTGTCCAGTGGAGCTTTGTGGGAAGATCTTGGCCATAGATATGCTCGTACTAGACACCAAAGGGTACGACGTAATCTTAGGCATGACCTGGCTCAGTCAGTACTATGCGGTGATCGACTGTAGAGGGAGGAAGATCAATTTCAGAATCCCGCATCAGCCGGAGTTCCAGTTTAGTGGAGAGGTGAAGCCTGCTAAGAGGAAGATTCAGATGACCACTTCGGAGGTTCAGAAGGGAGTGCCAGTGTGGGATGAGTTTCCAGAAGTCTTTGCTGAGGTCTCAGGGCTTCCACCGGAGAGGATAGTGGAGTTCTCCATTGATACAGTTCCAGGGACAGCTCCTATATCCAAGGCTCCGTACAGGATGGCACCGACGGAGTTGGAGATCTTGAAGAAGCAGCTGCAGGAGTATTCGGACAAGGGATTGATTCGGCCAAGCACTTCACCATGGGGAGCTCCAGTGCTCTTGGCAAATAAGAAGGATGGTGGTAAGAGGCTTTGTATTGATTATAGGGAGTTGAACAAGGTCACCATCAAGAACAAGTATCCCTTGCCCCGGATTGATGATTTGTTTGATCAGCTTCATGGAGCCCGTGTATTTTCTAAGTTAGATTTGCAGTCGGGTTACCATCAGCTGAGGGTGAAGAAAGAGGATGTTCCGAAGACGGCATTCAGGACCCGTTATGGCCACTATGAATTTCTAGTTATGCCTTTCGGAGTCACCAATGCCCCTGCGGTTTTCATGGATTTGATGAATCGAGTGTTCTCCCCTTACCTAGATCAGTTTGTAGTTGTATTCATAGATGACATCCTGATCTATTCAAGGAATGAGAAGGAGCATGCAGAGCACTTGAGGATTGTGTTGCAGACCCTCCAGCAAGAGCAGCTTCATGCCAAGAGGAGCAAGTGTGAATTCTGGTTGGACAGCTTAGCTTTCCTTGGACACATAGTTTCAGCAGAAGGAATTTCAGTTGATCCTAGTAAAGTCCAGGCAGTGCAGAATTGGCCAGTTCCGAAGACGGTGACTGAAATAAAGAGCTTTCTTGGACTAGCCGGATATTACAGGCGCTTTGTCCAGGATTTCTCTAGACTTGCAGCTCCGTTGACCAGGCTCACCAGAAAAGGGGAGAGATACTTATGGACAGAAGATTGTGATGCAGCATTTGAGCAGTTGAAGCAGAGGCTTATCACAGCTCCAATCTTGAGGACTCCTTCAGGAAGAGGAGGGATGGTCATTTTCTGTGATGCATCAGGTAAAGGCCTGGGGTGTGTGCTTATGCAACATGATCATGTTATAGCATATGCATCTAGGCAGTTGAAGCCTCATGAGAGGAATTACCCAACTCATGACTTGGAGTTGGCAGCTGTGATATTTGCTTTGAAGATCTGGAGACACTACCTTCTGGGAGACAAAGTGTTGATATACACAGATCACAAGAGCCTCAAGTATATATTCTCACAGAAGGAGTTGAACATGAGGCAGAGGCGGTGGCTGGAGCTGATGGCAGACTATGACATTGACTTGCAGTATCATCCAGGCAAAGTCAATACCGTTCCTGATGCACTGAGCAGGATGCCAGAGAACAGAGTGCTAGTCCACCTCACGCAGCAGAGGGAGCTGATTCAGGAATTCATCAGATTGGATTTGATGTTAGTGCAAGGAAGTGATAAGGCCGGGCAGTTCATGGCTTTACAGATCCAGTCATCATTGATAGAGGAGATCAAGGAAGCTCAGAAGGAGGACCCCAGATTGCAGACATTCAGAGCTCAGGTGGAGGCTGGATTGAGGTCGGATATCTGCATTCACCCAGATGGTGCATTGTATTTTGGAGATAGACTTTGTGTTCCCCGAGGAGGAGTTAGACAGAAGATTTTGGAGGAAGCTCACAGTTCAGCTTATTCTATACATCCAGGAGGAAACAAGATGTACCAGGACCTGAAGAAGCACTTTTGGTGGAATGCCATGAAGAGGGAGATAGCCCAGTTTGTTGCTAAGTGCTTGGTTTGCCAGCAGATAAAGATCGAGCATCAGAGACCAGCTGGACTTCTTCAACCTTTGCCGATACCCGAGTGGAAATGGGAGCACATCACCATGGACTTCGTGACGGCATTGCCTCGGAGTCCCAGGGGTGATTATGCGGTGTGGGTGATAGTTGATCGCCTCACCAAGTCAGCTCACTTCATACCATTCAGGGTAGGCCAGTCGACAGAGGTTCTGGCAGATAAGTATATGAAGGAGGTGGTTCGTCTGCATGGAGTTCCAGTTAGTATTGTGTCAGATAGAGACACCAGATTCAGATCTCATTTCTGGGAGAGTCTCCAAGAAAGTCTGGGAACTCGTCTGAAATTCAGTACTTCTTATCATCCTCAGACAGACGGACAATCTGAGAGGACTATCCAGATCCTTGAAGATATGTTGAGGGCTTGCATGATTGACTTTGAGGGATCTTGGGAAGACCATCTTCACTTGGCTGAGTTTTCATATAACAACAGCTACCAGGCAAGTATTAAGATGGCACCCTTTGAGGCATTATATGGTAGGAGGTGCCGATCACCGATTTGTTGGGATGAAGTCGGTGAGAGGAGTCTTTTGGGACCAGAGATTCTGATGCAGAATACAGAGAAAGTCAGGGTTATCAGAAATCATCTCAGGGCTGCTCAGAGTAGGCAGAAGAGTTGGGCAGACACTCGGAGAAGGCCATTGGAGTTCCAGGCTGGAGATCATGTATTCTTGAGGATATCACCTACCAAGGGAGTGATCCGGTTCGGTGCTCGTGGGAAGCTAAGTCCTAGGTATATTGGCCCATTCGAGATCCTGGATCGTGTGGGAGATGTGTCCTATAGATTGGCATTACCGCCATCTTTTGACGGGGTGCATAATGTCTTCCACGTGTCTCAGTTGAGGAAGTATGTCAGGGATGACAGCCATATTCTGGATCATTCCGAGCTGGAGCTACAACCGGATTTATCATACCAAGAACAGCCGTTGGCCATTCTGGATAGGAGTGTCAAGACACTGAAGAACAGAGCTATTCCATTGGTATTGGTGTCATGGAACAGGCATGCGCCAGGAGAGGCCACTTGGGAGCGTGAGGACGTTATCCGGGATCGTTATCCTCATCTTTTCACATCTTGATTGGGTAAGACTCTTTTCTTCTACTCTTCTTTACCGTTATCTTTCCTTGTATCCATATCTATCTGTTGCTTTTCCTGTTATCTTTCACCTTATGAAATTTCGAGGACGAAATTTTTGTAAGGTGGGTAGATTGTAATACCCCTCTCCCGGAATACGTACTTAGTTACGTATTCAGTCCTTTGACCGTATTTTCCGATGTACCTTCCGTATTTGACCGATTTTAATTTCAAATATCGTTTTCTAATATTTAATATTTTATGTGATTTTCTGGAATTTTCTGGAATTAAAATGAATTTCTCCGAAACCGGTGTCGGCCAGTACCGCTGGCCGATTTCCGAATTTTTATCTTCCAAACTGTTAGGAATTTCTAGAAAGTCCTTTAGACTTTATTGCTTAGAATCATATTTCCTACTCACACTCTTTTTCTGGAGATTTTATAAATTTATGAAAATTCTTTCGGAGTCGGTAAATAACTGATTCCGGGATTTTTAATTAAAAATCTATACAGTATTTCTTCAAACGAATTTCACCATTGGTCTTCAAATATCATTCTTGATTTTTGGTAAAATTTTCAGACCATTCCAAAATACTTGAATTTCGGACTTTTTTTTCAAAAATTGCAAAAATCCAAATTCCACTTCATTTCCACCTCATTTCCCACTCATCACTTCACCTAACCCCACTCACTCTCTCCCTCTCCCACAGCCGGCCAAGTGGCCAAAGAGAGGACACTCACCTCACCCCTCCTTTTGCAAGATAACCCCTCACATTCACCAAAATGTCAACCCCTTCACATAAATCCCAACATATAAATTCCTTCAATTGCAAATTTCCCCTTTCCTTCTCATTTCTTCATCAAGAGAGGAATTGCAAAATCCCCTTCTTCTTCCTCTTCAACAAACCCTAACTTCAAGAGATCACCCAAATCCCTTCACAACCACCTCTAGATCACAAGGGATTCATCAAGGACTTCATCTAGAGCTCCATCTTCAACCACTACTCCCCAAGGCAACTCCAAGAGCTAGTTCTTCAACCTAGCTTCAACTACAAGTTGTGGATTGGAGCCAACACCTCCATCCTTGGATCAAGCTTCAGATTTGACCCCTCCAGGTGAGTTCTTACTCACCAAGACCTAGTTCACACATCACATACTTGAAGTAGAAATCTTTGTTCACTTGCACACAAAATATCCTATTTTTAGGTCATCTAAGCTCAAATCCAACCATTCCAAGGGAGTAATTTACTCACCAAGACTTGTATTAGCCTTAGAGCACTGTATTTACACTTCTTGTACACTTAGGTCACCTAAAACCAGGAATTTAGCCATCAAACACGTTTCCAGAATTTCTGTCCTGTACACTGATTTTCCCCACTATTAGTCGACTTACCATAAGACCTAGTCGACTAGAACACTTAGCTGAAATTTAGTTTTTCTGGAAAACCCAGCATTAGTCGACTTGCCCAGAATATCAGTCGACTAATAAACTCTCTGGAAACCCATATTAGTCGACTCCTGAATCCACCTAGTCGACTAATCCTTCCTGGATCAGAAACCCAACTTTCTGTATCAGCAGACTTAGTCGACTTAAGTGTCCATCAGTCGACTATAACTCCCTATTAGTCGACTAACCTTCCTACCCTAGTCGACTAATTTTCCCTGAAACAGAATTCTAACTCTCTGTATCCCAGTATTAGTCGACTAACCCTTACCCCTAGTCGACTAATCCTGGCTGTGTGTCATAGTTAATTTCTGTTCTAAATTTAGTACCTATACTTGTTACATGTGTATTATTTCCTGCTGGTTCATGCTTCAATACCAGTACTACATGACATATAACTGAATGGATGCATCTCCTATTGCCTCATGACTTGTTATTGTATATATTCGTTTCATGGCATGTTAAATAGCAACATCACCACCTATCATGCCATCTCTTAAAACAAAGCATGATACACCGGACTTTTACATAAAATGCACCAACTTACACATGGGTCGGGGGAAATATGCGGAATATCGATATGTGTTCGTGTTTACAGTGGTATTAGGATGTGCACCATGTTTCCGGTCTTACCTGTGGTACTCCAGGGGACCGAGGGGAGTGCTTCCTCCCTTTCCTGTTTACTGTCATGACAAGGGCATACATAAGACCCTCCTGTTTAGCCTAGCGGCAGGTTCCGTCTTCAAGCAACGGAACAATACTGGGTCGTGGTCCCGGGCATGCACGGGACACACTGTGAACATAGTTCGTCGATACAACCGCTGTTTCCAATAACAACCTTGTTTCACTTGGATATGGATCTATGTGCTCTGGGACGCTGGGTCACATAGCTAGATATCACAGTAAGACAAGTAATAATAATAAGACGTTAATTGTAGATTTATTGCATATGACTTTATCTTTCTTAGATTACATCTCTTGTCATACATTGTTACTTAGTACTATTTCATTATCTCTATTCATGATCCTTGCCACTTGGCTATCTTTATTTGTTGTATTATGTCTTGACCCTTTGGATTTGCATATTCAGATTCCGAGGCCTGGGTCGAAGTGGAGCCTTCCACAGAGGACTTGGCTTACCTAGGAGAGCAGGCTGACCAGCTCTAGATCTATCCTGCCCGACACTTCTTTTTGGTTCACGGATCTCCATCCTTACGTGAGCATTTTTGTATTTTTGGTTGTATATCGTTCTTTTTGGACTTGGGTTGTGATAAAGGACACTTGTAAAGTGATTTTTTTGCTTATCATAACTTGTATAGCTTTGTATTTATCTTTTGTAAGTTGGCATATGAATATACCACGCTGTGTGTTGTACTCTGATACTTGTTGTACTTATGCTTAGCGTATATACGTGGGGGCACCATCTGACCTACGTATATGCGTTGCAGTGACGTTCCCGTATCTTTGGGATCGGGGCGTTACATATTTCGTTTTGAGATCCTTCCTACCATTTGGCATCTATGGCACGTCTTGCAAAATTCATAAGCATCCTTGAACAAAGTGGGCCAATAGAACCCGCTTTGTAGCACTTTTTCAGCAGTCTTGCGGGGACCAAAGTGTCCACCGCATGCAAGTTCGTGACAAAAGGATAGAACGCTCTTAACCTCCTCATCGGGAATGCATCTCCTAATAATTTGGTCAGAACAGTACCTAAAAAGATATGGCTCCTCCCAAAAGAAATACCGGACTTGGGATAAGAACCGGTATATATCATTTTTGGACCAATGAGACGGAGTTTGGTTTGTGACTAAGTAATTCACTATATCAGCAAACCAAGGTTCCCTAGAGATAGCTAAGAGATTTTCATCAGGAAAATCCTCATTTATGGGTAATTCGTTGCATGGAGAATTAGGGATTCGTGAGAGATGGTCAGCAATGACATTTTCTACGCCTTTTTTGTCTCGAATCTCGAGATCGAATTCTTGAAGAAGGAGGATCCAACGAATGAGTTGGGCCTTGGCATCCTTCTTCATCATGAGGTACCTAAGCGCAGAATGATCGGTGAAAATGGTGGTTTTGGACCCTAGTAGGTAGGGACGAAATTTCTCTAAGGCAAACACTACTGCCAAGAATTCCTTCTCAGTCGTAGTGTAGTTCAATTGAGCATCGTTGAGAGTCCTACTAGAGTAGTAAATCACAAGCTGCTTGTTATCAATGCGTTGTCCTAGGACAGCTCCTATGACAAAATCAGAAGCATCGCACATGATTTTGAATGGCTTAGACCAATCCGGAGCAGATATGGTTGGTGCAGAAATAAGCTCTCTCTTAAACTTCTCCCAAGAATTCATGCATTCAGTATCGAAAGTGAATGACACATCCTTAGCTAACAGATTAGTCAAAGGCCTAGCAATTTTGCTAAAATCCTTGATAAATCTTCGGTAGAAACCAGCGTGTCCTAAGAAGGATCTAATGTCCTTAACGCATTTGGGCATGGGAAGCTTAGCAATAACCTCAATTTTAGCTCTGTCCACTTTAATTCCTTTCTTGGAGATTTCATGACCCAAGACAATTCCATGTTTTACCATGAAGTGGCATTTCTCCCAATTCAGTGTCAGATTTTTCTCAGCACAACGTTGGAGGACAAGTTCTAAATGGTAGAGATATTGAGTGAATGAATCTCCATAGATGGAGAAATCATCCATAAAGATCTCTAAGAATCGTTCTACCATATCAGAGAAAAGACTCAACATGCAATGTTGAAACGTTGCTGGGGCATTGCATAAGCCGAAGGGCATACGACGATAAGCAAATGTCCCAAATGGACATGTGAACGTGCTCTTTTCTTGTTCCTCAGGAGCAATAGGGATCTGATTATACCCCGAGTAACCATCCAAGAAACAGTAATACTCGTGACCCGCCAAACGTTCAAGCATTTGATCAATGAAGGGAAGTGAAAAATGGTCCTTACGAGTTGCAGCATTAAGCTTTCTATAGTCAATGCAAACTCGGATCTTCGTGGGAAGTCGAGTTTGGACCAACTCTTTGTTCTCGTTTTCCACTATGGTGAAACCGGATTTCTTTGGAACCGCATGGACATGACTGACCCATTGGCTATCAGAAATGGGATAAATTATCCCATTGTCTAAGAGTTTGACAATTTCAGCATGAACAGCCTCTTACATTATAGGGTTTAACCTACGCTGCAGGTCTCTTTTAGGTGTGGCATCTTCATTGAGATGAATGCGATGTTGAACGATGGTCGGACTTAGTCCCTTTATATCAGTCATAGTCCAACCAATGGCTTCCTTATGTTTTCTTAGAATTGCTTTAAGATCTTCTTCTTCCCCGTCATCTAATTGGGAGGCAATGATGACAGGAAAGGTCTCTTGTTCACCTAGATAGACGTACTTGAGATGCGCAGGTAAGGCTTTCAATTCTAAGGAAGAGGAAGGCTGGTTGGAAGGACTAGTCAAATTTGTTGGCTCCATTATTGGTGAAATAGGGTTCGAGGCCCAATTCACATCAAAATCTACAACCTGATCAAGATTAAAATCGTCAGACTCTAACCCGAAGTCACACTCAGTTTCTAGTTCCAATTCTTCCCTATGTTCACTTGTTAAGGTCTCAATTAGGTTGACTTCAAATGTTTGGTCCTCAAGATCGCGGGGTTGTTTTCCTAGATTAAAGACATTGACTTCTCTAGTCATGTCCCCAAAGGTTAACCTCATGGACCCATTCCTACAATTGATGATGGCATTGGCAGTAGTAAGGAATGGTTGCCCTAAGATAACAGGAGTTTGAGCCCTATGATTGGAGTTGGATACAAGTTGTGTCTCTAGAACTATGAAATCGACAGGGTAAATAAACTCCCCTACCCAGATCAGGACATCATTAATCTCCCCTTTTGGAACTTTTACTGAACGGTCAGCCAGTTGGATAGTGACTCAAGTTGGACTAAGATCGCCCAACCCGAGTTGTTGATAAACTGAGAATGGAAGCAAGTTGATACTTGCCACCAAGTCAAGAAGTGCACGACTAATCTCGGCTTGTCCTATTGTGTAGGCAATGGTGGGACTACCTGGATCCTTGTACTTGACAGAGATCGGACCCGATAGTAGCTCACTAATGTTAGTGGCTAAGAAGACCTTTTTGGTACATTAGTCTTTCTCTTCTTTGTGCACATGTCCTTAAGAAACTTAGCATAGGAAGGGACTTGTTGGATGGCATCAAGAAGTGGCACATTTATCTTTACTTGATTAAATATCTCAATTATCTTGTCCATGTGTGGATTTTCCTTGTTGTTTTTTAGCCTATTAGGAAATGGTACTATAGGCTGGTGCACCTGACTAGTTGACTTATCTTTTTCAGATTCGTCAGATTTGGAAGGATTCGGATTAGATGAGGTGGATGCTTGATTGTGGTTGTGCTGAAAGGGATTGGTTGGCGTTGACACTTGATTATCAACTCTCTTTCCTGACCTCAATGTATGAACAACATTACATTAATTTAATGATTGATCCTCAGCCAAATGAGCTTGTTGAGAATTCTTAGGGTTGGTTATTGGCTGACTAGGCAGAGTACTCTTCTGTCTCTCATTTTGTGGAGTGGCTAATTGGCACATTTGAACCTCTAACCTCTGTATAGTTTGCATGAGAGAATCTTGATTTTTCATGATCTTTTCATGTTTCTTTCAAAGTCAGTCATTCTCCTTTCTAGTTGAGGATTCTGGAAGGAGGATTATGGAGCTTGGTAGGGAAAGTTTTGTTGATAGTTTGAAAAGTTAGGTGGATGGTTGGGAGAATTATTATGGAAATTGGAAATATTAGGTTGATGATTGGAAGAATTATTGGCATGATGGAAGTGGCTAGCATGATTTGACCGTGAGTGGTCATGGTTATTTTGGCTCCATGAGAATTAGGGTGATTTCTCCAGCCAGGGTTGTACGTTGGTGTGTAAGGATTATTGTTCGTCAGTTCATGGTATTGTTGCTGCGCCTAAAACACAGGGCACTCCTCGAACGCATGATTCATGGCTTGGCAGTAAGTACAGCCCGGAGTTGGAAATTGGTTTGGGCTGACTTGATTGACTGGACTTGGTTCCTTAGTTTCTAAAGCTTTCAGTCTTCTTGCTAGGTTCGCTAACTGAGCCTCATTAGCTATGGATGATTCGATAGAATGGAGACCTCCTTTTGAAGAGATGGAGTTTGGATTCCTAGATGTTTCACTAGTAGGTTCCCATTGGATGGTTTTTTTCAGCTAGGTTTTCATACAAATCTCATCCTTCATTTTCATTCTTCTGCAAGAATCCCCCTTGGCACATACTTTCTAAGAGAGTTTTGGTAGAATAATCTAGACCGTCATAAAGAATTTGGCATTGTCGCCATTTCTCTATTCCATGATGAGGACAATGGACAAGGAGGTCTTTAAAGCGTTCAAAGCACCTCCAGAACGGTTCACTCGGTTCTTACTTGTATTGCATGATGGTCTTCCTAATGAGGGCAGTCTTATGAATTGGATAGAATTTCTTCAAGAAAACCTTGATGAAACCATCCCAAGATGTGATCGAACCGGCCGCTAAGCTGTAAAGCCATTTCTTTGCTAAGTCCTTAAGAGCGAAAGGGAAAATCTCAACCTAATAGCATCGTCTAAAAGGTGTGGGATTTTCATCATTAGACATACTTCCTCAAATTCTCTTAAGAAGAAGTAAGTATCTTCAGACTCTAAGCCATGAAACTTGGGGAGTGTGTTGATGAATTGAGGCTTGAGCTCAAATTTGTATTCACCAACCGATGGAAGTAGAATGCAAGATGGAAGTGAGGTTGGAATGGGATAGAACCTATCCTGCAATGATGTTGATTGAGCCATTACCGGATCTGGTCTTGATTAAAACTTGGGTGGTGATGTGTTTCTAGTCAACCTAGATGAATTAGGGTCTCTTGACCATACTTGCATACACAAACACAATCACAATCACAAACAAGTTTACCAACAGTCAACAAGAGTAATCAACCAAGCCTAATCTAAGGTAACCTTGACCTAGACAACTCCTAACTGGTTGATTGTCCACAGGAGGTATAATGTAGACTTTGACCACAAGCTAATCAGCCAGGTCAGGGCAAGATTGGTGGGAGGTTATCCGTCAAAGACGTTCCTTAATTAAGTAACTACCAACCTTCGGGCTTTCAGCCCTCAATCCCCTTCCTAGGCACTGATTTGGCAGGAGTCAAATTCTAACACCTTCCCCCTTAGGATAATCTCCTAGTGAGTTCGAGATGTCCCTAAGGCCAACGTCTATCAGATTTTACTTAGGCTTAGGTTGTGCGTGCTAGGAGATGGTTTGTGGGCTAAGAAAGGGTAATGACTTCTCCACCTTATCTTGAATTGGGTTTTACCCTTAGAGTTAATTGTGTAAAGTGTGCAAGATATAGAAAAGTAGCATTCAAAAGCAAATATCACCCAAGAATGTTTTCTAAACTATATGCTATGCATACGCACCTTGTCTCCAGCTCTCTTCAACAGTAATTGTAAAATAAACGTAATTAGACAAATGCCTAGAATGCAAGTCTAAACGTTTTTTAAGCAATTAACAATCACTCAAATTACTATTGGATTAAAACAGGGATAGTGGATAGCAGAAATAGCAAGAATATAACGTACAAAAACTTAATTTTTTTTTGCGAGCAATATGTCCTGCAAAAAAGAGTTTTAGTAGTCCAATGAAATTTTAAACTTTTGCAATGCAATTTCTTAAAATTCTATTTCCTACTTTCGAGAGTAGGGGCACAGAATTTGCAAGTCTTCTCTTGCAAAGCTTGAATGCTAGATCTGAATCTTCAAGTCCCTGAAACAACACACCAAACTTGTTAAAAAATAAATACACCGTTCCCTCCCCGGCAACGGCGCCAAAAATTGATTGTAAAAATCAAAGAGTTAAGAGATTTACCGTGTAGCTTGTGGCTAACGGGTCGTGTAAACGAGGAGGAATGCGATGAAAGCTTTTCGGTGTTTCGTTTAGTAACAAAGAATTGTGTTCGTTTTTTAATTGAAAAGAGAATGGAAAGAAGGAGATGATTAAAAGAGAAATTGCAACTTTGGAGAAGGCTTTGGAGAAGGTGATTTAAAAAGCTTGAAAATTGTTTGGTTGATTTTAATAAAGAAGAAAATCTGGGCTCACTACTCAACCGTTTATTCTTCTATTGAAATACTTAGTGCCTCAACTTGATCATAGTCAAAACTTAAGGTTGACTTTAGAAAGTTTGAAGTAAAGCATATAAGATGGTTGGAAAAGTTCACTCTTTTCTTTAAGAAACTATTTTGAATCGAATGTTAAATCATCAAGAAGTTCAAGTATGAGATAAAAATAAGTTCAAGAGACGTTCTTAAAAGAAGTAAGAGTTTAAAAATCCAAACTCATCCTCATGTGCCTTCAAGAACACTTTCAAGAAGAAAGGCTTTAAGTTAGGCATGCAAATGATTCATTGAGTTTTTTTCATTAAAATCAGAAGAGAAGAAGAATTGGAGAGAGGTACAATAGTGAGCCCAGAAAATTGATTTAGCTACTAATGGAAGACAAAGAAAAATGCAAGTAAATAACGCAAGACATACCGTAAATAAGTGGAAGAAAAAGTAGCTCGATTCTTGTAATGATGTCACTTCAATCTTCAAGTTACAAGCACTCAATTCCTCTCTCTCACAAGTATTTGTACTGAACTAAAAATTGTAAAACAAAAATACAACTTTTGTACTATCTAACAAAGAGCCTAAACCTTAAAGTATAAACAAAAATTCTAATCCTAGTCTTCGCTCCTTTTTCAGTACAAAACCCAAGCTTTTATAGGCAAAAACCCAAAGGGTAGGGAGTGAGGAGATAAGGGGAGCAAATGCTCCCCTTATCTCCACCAACAAGCTGCGGATCCGCAGCTTGGGCCGCGGATCCACGGCCTGGATGTGGCCAATTGGCCACATCCAGGTGGAGAGGTGCTTGGCGTAGATTTGGCCTCCCTTTTGTCTTGCTGGATTCACTGGTGCAACTCCCAGATTTGACGAAATGATCTTTGATTTGTTGGCTTCAACCGCTTGATTCAGGGAGATTCATTTCAACTAGTTTTCAACCTCTCTGATATGCCAAGATTTGCCCTGATTCCTTGATTTTGAATTTATTCTGAATTAAATCAGAATTTGATGGGCTTTTTGGCTTGTTTCTCCTTCCTTTCTTTTAGCAATTGGGCCTACATTTAACAAAGAAGAAGAAGACTTATTAATAGGATTTATTAGCTAAAAAGTATGGTAAGGTGACAATGTATATGTGATTAGTACACAAATGTGCATATTTTACCATATCATTCCCATGCATTTTTGCAAATAAATATATGATTTTTACTCATCTTCTCTATATTTTACAGGTCCACAACTGAAATGAGAGAAAGCCCAATAATCACTTTAATTAGCAATAATTAAAGAGATTAATTCCAAGCCCAAGATAAAGCCCAAATTTGAATCCAGGATCAAGAGAAATCTACGTAACAACTCAAGATTCTAGAAGGCCACGTGTATAACAACTTCGTAACGAATCTGCAACAGAATTCTGTTGCTCAACAGATTCAGTTTTGCCGCAAAAATAGGGATTTTGCCGCCAAATTGCGGCAAAGATAAGGTTGTTGGATCCCGGATTTTGCGCCAACAACCTGGATCTCGAAGCTTCTCTCTGAGCCCTATAAATACTGCACCTGGACCTGCGAGCAAAGATGGAATGGAGAAGAGAGGAGAAATTAGTAGATGCTTGTAATTTTTGTAGGTTTTTCTCTAGGTTTTAGTTCTTTAGTCCCTCTTCTTCTTCCCTAGAAATTTTGTAAAGAGAGAGTTGTAAGAGAGAGAAAGCTTGTGTACATCAAGGAGGTGACATGACTTGTGAAGCAAGGATTCATCCATTCTCTTCTCTCTACTCTTGCATTTTCTAGTTTACTTGCTTTCTTTATTTCTTGCTTTACTTTCTTGCAATTTAGTTCATGCTTTGCTTTACTTTCCTTATGGCTTGTAGCTAACTTTTCTACATGTGCTAGCTAACCACTAACCTTGCTAACTACTAACTCATGGGTGATTGCTATCTTTAATCTTGCAAGTTGGATGGTCTTCTCTTCTCCGATGGGTAAAACCCCCGTCATCCAAGTGAGAAAGTAATTAGATCAACACGCAAGACGAATCCATGCCGATGAATCAACATGAGGCACGCATTCACTATCACGGAGTTTAGTAAGTTAGCAAGTTAGTTAGCTAGTCATGGTTTTCTTCATCTTCATTCTTGATTTCTTTTCCTTTTCCATCATGCACGAAGCCACCATTTCTTTCATATTCTTTTCCATGATTGTTTTATTCTTTTAAGAACAAAGAAGACACTTCGTTTACTTTCTTCACTACGGTCCGTAACGCTTCCATCGCTAGCTCTCCCTGAGAATCGACTCGGTATAGCACTATGCTATAACGGAGATAGGAAAGGGTACATTGAACATATAACTACATTTGTGGAGTGATACAAGCACTTGAGGTTGTTTCTAAACCTTATCTCTCTTTCCATTGAATATATTTGTGTGCAAATTATACTCCACAATACAACACCTTTCCCGTCTAAACAAAAAATGGCGCCGTTGCCGGGGAGAGCAACGGATTTTCTTTAAAGTGAGAAACTAAACGAATTTTCTTCTCTGTTGCAGGTTACAGGTTGAAGAAACAGCAAAATTTGCATTGCAGTGACATATAAGTGGACCTGGGCCTCTGCTCTCAAAAGCAGAGACCAGGATCCCTCAGTTTTGCCGCAATTTCTGGGTTTTTGCCGCAGATTTGCGGCAATTCTGAGATCACTACTGACCATATTTCTGCAGGGCTTCTGGTTCTGCAAAATATATCTGCTGCAGTACTTAATTTCTTGTATTCTTCACCATACTCCTGCTAATTATAATAACAGTAAAACATTGATTGAAACGTTAAAAATTGTTTAGACACTTGCATTTCTAGGCACGTGTCTTTCAATTCATTTACTTTTACTGTTGAAGAGTGCTGGAGGCAAGGTACGTTTCGCATTGCATGTAGACTAAGAATCATCTCTTACTTGATTTTCATGCTTTGAGTGTATCCTAGTTATATCTCTTGTACACTTGCACAAATCGATTTTAAGGGCATAATCCATAAATAAGATAAGGTGGGGATTTCATTACCCTTTCCTTAGCCCAAAAACCACCATCCCAGCACTCACTAACCCAAGCCTAATTTAATAAAAAAAATAGACGTTGGCCCTAGGGACATCTCGGACTCATCTAGGAGATTATCCTAAGGGGGAAAAGTGTTAGAATTTTACTCTTGCAAAATCAGTGTCTAGGAAAGGGATTGAGGGTCGAAAGCCCGAAGGTTGCTGGTTACTTAATTAAGGAACGTCTCTGACGGAAAACCTCCCACCAACCTTACCCTTTCCTGGCTGATTAGCTTGTGGTCAAAGTCTACACTAAACCTCCCGTGGACGGTCTAATCAGTTAGGAGTCGTCTAGGTCATAGGTCTACCTTAACTTGGGTTAAGAAATTTTTCTTTTTGTTTGTTTATTTGTTTGTTTCTTTTTGTTTGTGATTTTTTGTGTGATATGGCATTCAACAATTCTTTCCATCCTAATAATAATCCATATTTCACACAGTCTCCATCATATTCGGATAATTCCAACCCGGCGTTTTACAATACGCACCAACCACATACACCGGGTTGGCCTTATCCGAATCATTATGACCCATACCCCCCATCTAATAACTATAATTTCCATAATTATTTCAACTCTTCACCGAGTCAGTGATGATTCACTTACCCCGAGCATAATTTCCAACCACCTTATCTTCCTTCTCCACCCAATCCACAATATTTTCAAGACACAGACTCATTTCCACCAGTCCAAAATAGAACACCATCAATTTTGGAAATGAGTATGCGTGAGTCCACACAAAAGTCACCAAATCCAATGGACTCACAATTTCACTATCACTTCCAAGACAACACTTCATCTTTTCATCAAAACAATGAATTTATCAATTATGGAAAGATGCTTGAAGACATGACTCATGCCCAAAATGCTAGAAATCGTGACATAGATATGATGGTCGAATCTTTACGTTCTCACCGTTTGACCAGATCAGGTGTCACTAGCCACTCTGTTAAAACCGATGAGTCATGTAGTTTTGGAAATCAAGATTCTTTTTCAGCACACCCACCTGAACTTGTCCAAACTTCAAATCCCACTGATAGTTTGGCTAGTTTTCCTTTTCCTGAAATAGAACTTGAAAATGATTATGATCCTGAATCCCAACTTAGTGATTCAATTCTACTTTCTGATTCAATTATGACTCCGGTGTCTTCACCTGATTTCACTCCATTTCCCGAGTCAGTATTGGATCCAATTCCTATCAATTTTGAAATTGAATCACCAATCTTTTATGATGATCATATTGAACTTGACCAATTTCATACTTTTGAAAGTCCATTTGATAAATTGGCAAGTTCACATTTTTGTGGAATTGAACTACATGAGGAATATGATCTTGAACCCCAACTTCATGATTCACTTCTTTTTTCTGATTCAATAATGACTCCGGTAACTTTACCTGACTTCAATCTTTTCCCGGAGTCGACATTGGATCCTGTACCAATTCATAATGAAGTTGAATCACCCATCTTTGAGGATCATATTGAACTTGACCAATTCTACACTTCTGAAGATACTATTGACAAATTGGCAAGTTCTTCATGTATTGAACTACATATGGAATGTGACCTAGATTCTCACTATCTCTTTACTTCTGAAACTGATTGTACAATTCTATCGGAAGATGTTGACTTAAGTTTCGAAGAATTGTATGGTGATGAGCTAGAATTTCTTAATATTGGAAGTAAAGAGATATCACCCATAGTAGGTCACATCCCATTGTTGGAAAATGATTGTGGACTTGAGCTTCATTTTCTTGACTTGGACCAAATTCCTGAACTCACTTCGACTCCTACACCTTCACTTGACTTCGGTCACCTTCCTGAGTCAGTATTCATTCCTATCCTTCCTGAGTCCAAGTCAACCGTTCTGTCATTTCATACACCATTCTGGGACAAGGTGGTTGACAAATTTGACTCTGAAATTTATTATGGAAAATGGAAATTAGATGGGGTCATGTACTTAATAAAAATCTTTCAAGGATTTATCTTTTTAGTGGGTCATATTCATGATATTTTTGGTGGGTTCCTCAAAACCCAAAGCAAAGTTGATTGGGCCATGTTTCGTGGACCAATCAGACCACCACCGGAACCACCACCTTAAGGTAATTTTTTTTCCTTCCCTTTCCATTTTGTTTCATGCATACATATATCACGATGCATTGAGGACAATGCATGAAATAAGTGTGGGGGAGGGTTTACTAACATAGAGTTTTTAGATCTTCTTTCTTTTACACTTCTTTTAGAAATAAATATAATAAAAAAAAAAACTTTTTGAAATAAGAGACAAAGTTTTGATCTATTTTTAAGAAAATTAAGATGTATCTTAGAAATTAAGAAAGCCTTAATTATGACATCTTAAACCTAGTTGAAATAATAGATCTTGTTTGAAATTATAGGCTAAGTAAGTAAAATTGGTGAGATATTTTTATCTTGAATTTTTACCTTAGATAAATATGCACTTTACACTTACACATTTCTTGGGATGGAACAAAGACCAAAAATGCCATAAAAATAAAAAAAGAAAAAGAAAAAGAAAAATAAAGATATAAATAAAACATCACCTATTAAGCTGGATAAATGTGCCTCAAGAAGCATGGTTATTCACGCCTAACGGTGAAAAACCTCACTCATTAAGCTGGAGAATTATGCCTCAAGAAGCATAATTATTCACGCCTAACGGTGATCAAAAAGAATAATCCCCTTTAGTTTCGTGGCCTTTTTCACTCGAGACCTTAAACCCGAGGGATGTTTTCTCATCTGGTGCCCTAAGACCGTCTGGTTTGGGAGTCATCGGTTAAAGGCTCGCTACAAGGGTGAACTAGAAAGCCTAAACTAAGGGAAGAAAAAAAAAGAGAGAAAAAGAAAATATATATAAATAAATAAATGGCTTGATGGTTGGAGTTGAAATCCCAGAAATTTTCACTGAGCACGGTGTGCATATTATCTAGGTTTTATGACAGATAAAATATTCAATCCAATTTTGAATTCTTACCTTAATTGAAGACAAGATCTTGCATAGAGACTAAGTTTAAGGAAGAATGATTATAGGTGGACTTATGACCTAAGATCACTTATATTTTTGCAAAAATAGTTCGAAAACATGTCTCTCTTTCAAAATGCGTTTTCAAAATACTAACATTTGTCTTCTTTCTTTATGGTTTTTGTGGGTGTAATCCGCTGAAAACCCTCAGGAGACAACACTCCTCCTCTAGGGTAACCTAGAGGTTTAACGGCTTGTTGCACACGCTCAGTGCAATCGCGTCACCTGCGAAAGTGGTGTAATAAAATTGGTAGTATAGTCTTTTCTTTTTCTTTGTTTTGCTCGGGACGAGCAAAAGAATAAGTGTGGGGGTGTGATTAGTACACAAATGTGCATATTTTACCATATCATTCCCATGCATTTTTGCAAATAAATATATGATTTTTACTCATCTTCTCTATATTTTTACAGGTCCACAACTGAAATGAGAGAAAGCCCAATAATCACTTTAATTAGCAATAATTAAAGAGATTAATTCCAAGCCCAAGATAAAGCCCAAATTTGAATCCAGGATCCAGAGAAATCTACGTAACAACTCAAGATTCTAGAAGGCCACGTGGATAACAACTTCGTAACGAATCTGCAACAGAATTCTGTTGCTCAACAGATTCAGTTTTGCCGCAAAAATAGGGATTTTGCCGCCAAATTGTGGCAAAGATAAGGTTGTTGGATCCCAGATTTTGCGCCAACAACCTGGATCTCGAAGCTTCTCTCTGAGCCCTATAAATACTGCACCTGGACCTGCGAGCAAAGATGGAATGGAGAAGAGAGGAGAAATTAGTAGATGCTTGTAATTTTTGTAGGTTTTTCTCTAGGTTTTAGTTCTTTAGTCCCTCTTCTTCTTCCCTAGAAATTTTGTAAAGAGAGAGTTGTAAGAGAGAGAAAGCTTGTGTACATCAAGGAGGTGACATGACTTGTGAAGCAAGGATTCATCCATTCTCTTCTCTCTACTCTTGCATTTTCTAGTTTACTTGCTTTCTTTATTTCTTGCTTTACTTTCTTGCAATTTAATTCATGCTTTGCTTTACTTTCCTTATGGCTTGTAGCTAACTTTTCTACATGTGCTAGCTAACCACTAACCTTGCTAACTACTAACTCATGGGTGATTGCTATCTTTAATCTTGCAAGTTGGATGGTCTTCTCTTCTCCGATGGGTAAAACCCCCCGTCATCCAAGTGAGAAAGTAATTAGATCAACACGCAAGACGAATCCATGCCGATGAATCAACATGAGGCACGCATTCACTATCACGGAGTTTAGTAAGTTAGCAAGTTAGTTAGCTAGTCATGGTTTTCTTCATCTTCATTCTTGATTTCTTTTCCTTTTCCATCATGCACGAAGCCACCATTTCTTTCATATTCTTTTCCATGATTGTTTTATTCTTTTAAGAACAAAGAAGACACTTCGTTTACTTTCTTCACTAAGGTCCGTAACGCTTCCATCGCTAGCTCTCCCTGAGAATCGACTCGGTATAGCTCTATGCTATAACGGAGATAGGAAAGGGTACATTGAACATATAACTACATTTGTGGAGTGATACAAGCACTTGAGGTTGTTTCTAAACCTTATCTCTCTTTCCATTGAATATATTTGTGTGCAAATTATACTCCACAATACAACACCTTTCCCGTCTAAACAATATGCAATATATGTGACTGATCACTATTCAAATCTAGGGGAGAAGGAGGAAGGATAAAGTAGGACTCCTAATTGCTATTCAAATCTAGGGGAGGAGGAAAAGGATAGAACAAGATAAATAATCATCCTAATTAAAGATAGAGATGGATTTCTATTTTGCTTGCACCACAAGACGAAGATAAAGGAGAGAAAATCTGAATTTAATTCGGATTTAGACTGTACACTCTTTAGTATTTCAATCATAACTTTCTCTATCAAAACTCAAATCTGATGATTCAAGATGTGTCAGAAAGAAGACTTGAAGGACTACAACTCTTATGTTGATCATACTTTCCATTTAGCCATCTGATGATCCATATTCAGCGATCAACATGATAACAAGTTGCAGATCAGAACTGAATTTCTACATAAAATTCTGAATAAGTCAAAACAAGTTTGGAGATAAGAGGAGAATTCAAATTTAGAAATATTTAGCTCATCCTATCTTCATACGCTTCCTATCC
This sequence comes from Agave tequilana, assembly GCA_038442645.1. Classification (NCBI taxonomy): domain Eukaryota; kingdom Viridiplantae; phylum Streptophyta; class Magnoliopsida; order Asparagales; family Asparagaceae; genus Agave; species Agave tequilana. The sequence continues at coordinate 108,617 of JAVJIF010005932.1, read as the reverse complement.
CTCTAGTTTTCTCCTATAAATACCCCTGCAGTACGTACAGAGCACCTCATCCAGAGAGAAGAAGAATAAGGTTAGGGTTAGGATTTAGGGTTTTTTGGTTAGATTATTTCAGCCTCTTTTGAGTTCTCTTCTTTGTAATTGCTGTTGGCATTGGGTTGGCTATTGTAAGGAGAAAGGAGAAGGAGCTTGTACCCAAGGATTGCATCAATAAAGGTTATCTTTCTTTTTTATGTTCTTATTCTTGTTCTTTTATTTTCAAGTCTACTTTTTTATTTCTTTGTTCTTGGTTTGGTTTTTGGTGTTGTCTTTAATCTTTCTTCCGTCCTTTCCTTTTCTTTAAACATCTTAAAAATAAAAAGATGGATAAAACAAAAAGAATGCTAGGCTAGAATAATTCTAGGGTAGCTAATCACTAGGTCGACTAGGGTTAGATCTAGGATTAGTTGATTAGTCTAATGAATTTGCAATCTAGGGTTAGATTAATCCTTTGAAGTTTAGTGATGATAGTCCAACTTAATGATTTAGATAATTAGGGCTTGGCTTTGGATTAGAGTAGGGTTTGGCTTTAGATTAAGTTTAGGGGTATAGTTTGGCATAGTTTAATGATTAAGGATTGGCTTTAGCTTAGGTAAAATTAGGGTTTGGCTTGATGTAGTGTAGACAAGTTAAGTTGAATATCTTACTCTTCTTACTTAGGCTTAACAACTTAGATGAATGTTTCATTAGATTAAATAGATACAACCCCTAGTTCGAGACTGGTCGTGAGGGTAGATAGCGACCTAGACTCTCCCTCTTGATTAGATCTACTTTCTTATTTTAAACTACAACCAACCTTTCTTTTAAGTCTTGACTACAGATATATCGTGCTGCCAACGCTTCCATCACCTCCCTCCCAGTGGAACACGACCCCCTTTGGCCCTTACTGCAGCGAATAGAATTGAACAACGAGTAGAATCTAACCTTCTAATTCTTTGATTATTTGTTTTTATTTTTGTACATATTTATTCTCTCGTTCAAGTCCTCAATCAAAATTTTGGCGCCGCTGCTGGGGAGGGAATGGCACGGTAATATCTAACCCTAATTTGTTGTTTCTGTTCTGCAGGGGCATCAAAGGGAGTTTCTAAGGTTAGTCTATTGCACACCTAAGTTTTTAATTTAACCTAGTTTTAGGTCCTAACAGAGATAGTTTAACCCTGGTTCTAATTAAAAAAAATTATTGACACTACATGCTGACGTGATCGAAACCTTAAAAAAAAGAAAGTTTAGACGTTGCATCTAGGGGCATTGTCTATTTTTCTCTTCTTTTATTCTATTGTTGGTGAGTGCTGGAGACCAAAGGTACGTGACACATTGCACATAGAATAGGAAACACACTTGTTTGACTTAGTTCAATATAGTGTGTTTGATTCTTTTGTTTGACACGTCCACAACTAAAACATCTTAAGGGCATAACCCATAAATAACATAAGGTGGGGATTTCATCACCCTTCCTTGGTCCACAAACCACATTCCGTAAACGCACCATCCTAATCTTAACTAAAATTTGACTAGAAGTTGGCCCTAGATTGACTTCGGACTCATTTAGGAGGTTGACCGAAGGAGGAGATTGTTCGAAACTAACTCCTGCCAAATCGGTGTCTAGGAAGGGGATTAAGGGCCGAAAGCCTGAAGGTTAGTGGTTACTTAATTAAGGAACGTCTTTGAGAGATAACCTCCTACCAACCTTGCCACCTACCTGGCCGATTAATTTGTGGTTAGGGTCGGCAATAAACCTCCCAAGGATACCTAAAGTTAGGAGTCGTCTATGTCTAGGTTAACTTAGACTGGGATTGATTGCTTAGACTAGGACTTGATTGACCTTTTTGAATTGGGTGAACTTATTTGTTAACTTTAGTACTTAACTTTGCATGTCAGCTTGGTGATTAGTCTCTAATTTTGCATAATTTGTATCCACTTCTTCATATTGATTTCATATTAAATTCTGCTAATAAAGCTTTGCTTGCTTGATTCTAGGTCCATGGTGTGCAATGAAGAAGAAGACCCTAAATCACCATTTAATTGGTGATTAAAGGCCTATTAAAGATAGTCATTGACCTAGAGAGCTGATTCTGTCAAAATCAGGGGCTGCAAACTAGAAACCGGGCACAGGACCTGATAGGGGACAGACGAGACCGCGCACGGCTCAAAGCGCCACGCGTGGGGCCCCAGTATGGTCGCGGCCGCGTTTTGGGCCAGGGCTTGTCCCTGGCCCCCTGTTCCCTTGGTGCCTATAAATACCCCCTTAGGGTTCCAGAGTTGAAGATATGCAGAATTCTATGAGTAGTTTTCATTCTATGTTGTAGTTAGGGTAGTTTAGTTTAGGTTAGTTCCTCTTCCTCCATTGTATTTTCCATTTTGTAGATCTTGTAATAGGGAGAGAGACTGGTACATGCTTGGAATGCAAGAGTGCTTGTAATAGAAGGTGACAATCTATGAAAGGTGCTCTCTTTACCTCTCTATGTTTTCTTTTCTCTAATCTCTTTTATATGTGTAGCTAACTTTTCTCTCATGGCAACTAACTACTAACCACCAACTAGTCTAACTTCTTTTATGATAATCCACGTGAATCTAATAGCCTCGGTTTGTCCTTGCTCTTGCAAGAGCCATTGATGGCTCATGATGATGGATCTAACACTCTAACTTCCTATCCACTAACAAGCTAACATTACTTTACTCCATGCTTACTTTTCTATAGTTTTGATGGTTTAAGTGTAGCTTGCACTTGTTTGTTGAGTTGGGTTGTGATGAGTTACATATGGGCCATACTTTGTAAAGCTCTTGAACCAAGGACTAGTGATGGCCAATGATACATGTGAGGCAACTATCACTAAGAGGTTAGCATGTTGGTGGAGTCATTAGTAGTTAGTGCCATGAGTTTTCTTTCTTTTTCACTTTGTTTTAAAAATACAACAAAAATCACAAATACATTCTTTTCAATGTTTCCCACTTCTTCGTATTTCACTGTACCTCTCTTTTCATTCTTTGCTTTCTTTTCTTTTGATTCTTTAAAACTTTGAAGAACTTTTAATATACACGTGAATCAACCGGTAAAGCTTCTATCGCCTCCCGTTCTTTTGGATTCGACTCGTTTTAGCCTCTATGCTATAACGGAAGTATCGAGGAAGCTAAAGCACACACACTTTAAATCTTGATTTCAAAACATACACTTTTTGTGCACGGTTTTTTTCCGATCAAATTTTGGCGCCATTGTCGGGGATTGGAATGGTTTGATTTCACAAGTTTGCTAACTTTTTTTCTTTGTTTTTTGGTGCGCAGGTTAAAGTTTTAGCATTGCAGAAGTCCACATTTGCTCAAGTGTGGTTAGGTAAATTCTTGTATATTTTTATATTCTGCTGCTAATTTTTTTTTATATTACCTGTGCACTGTAAATAATTGTGAGAACTAAAATATAGAAATTGGATGCTTTAAAACAGTTTAGACATTTGTATCTAGGCACGTGTCAATTTTTATTCCAATATACTGTATTTTATTCTTATGCTGTTGTGATACTGATAGGAGGTGTACATATTGCATTGCATATAGTTAGGATAAACACTTCAGTGATTTACTCACTTTTTTGTGTTCATCTTATCTATATTACACACTTGCACAAATTAAATTTAAGGGAAACACCCAATACAACATAAGGTGGGGAAGTTATTACCCTCCCTTAGCCCAAAAATCACCTCCCCACTCACAGAACCAAAGCCTTAATAAAAATTGCTAGACGTTGGCCTCTAGGGACATCTCGAACTCATTTAGGAGATTGACTTAAGGAGAAAGTTGTTAGAAGTTGACTCTTGTCAAATCGGTGCCTAAGGTTGGGGATTGAGAGGCGAAACCTCGAAGAACAGTGGTTTGGCATAATTAGGCCCGTTGCTCCGGCACAGATACCTCCCACTAATCTTGCCCCTACCTGGCCGATTAACTCGTGGTCAGCTTCCGACAATAGACCCTCCGTGGACAGTCTAACCAGTTAAGAGTCGACTAGGTCTAAGTCAACCCTAGTATAGGCTTATTTTCTTTTTCTTTTTCTTTATTTGTTTGTTGTTTGTTTTTTTTTTGTAAATTGTGAAATGGAATTTAACAACAATAATTCTTTCAATCATAATATGAATCCATATTTCACTCCGACCTCATTTGATTCGGATAACTCTGACCCGGCAATGTACAACATGAACCAACCATATATGCCGAGTTGGGATTATCTGACTCAATATGACCCATATCCTTAATCTTATGACCATAGTTTTCAAAGTAATTTCAACTCTTCACAGAGTTCATGGGGATTCACCAACCCCGAGTCAAATTTTCAACTATCTTGTCCACAATTTTCACAATATTCATTCCCCAATTTTGATTCATATACTCCTTTTCCTGAACCACCAATTGAAGAAAAATCATCATTGGAAAGGAGTATGGAAGAGTCCCTACAACAAGTTCAAATTTTGCTCAATTCACAATCCTTCCCACATCAAACTCCACATACCCCTTTTCTAGAGCCTCTAATTGAAGAAGAATTTGAGTTAGAAAAGCGTTTGGAAGTCTTTTGCGAAAGAATGCAAAACATGTTGGACTCATCCTCTCAACCAAATTTTCAAGAGTCCTACTCATCTTTTCCATTCTCACCAATTCAAAATGAATAACCATCAATACTGGACTTGAGTATGGAGCCCTGGCGTGAGTCCAATCTGATAGACTCACAATTTCACCACAATTTTCAAAGTCAACTTCCATACTCACCTTTTCAATAAGAACCAATTACAAAGAGTATGGAAGACATGATTCCGAATCTAAATTCTGTTACACGGCCTATCAGTATGTTAGATTCACTTTTGAGCGAATTGATCAATGAGAGCGAGGAAAGCCTTTCTTGTCAACCTTTGACCAATTCTTATATCCCTAACTCTACTGATTGGACTTATGAATCATGTCATTTTAGAAATCCAGCTTCAATTTCAAAACATATATTTGAACTTGAACACGCTCCAAGTTATGAAAATCGCCTGGACATTCTGGTAAGTTATCCCTTTCCTGAAATTGAAACCGAACCTGACTGTGATCCTGAACCTCATGTTAGTAATTCCATTTCACTTTTTAATTCAATAATGGCTCTGATATCTTTACCAGATTTTTTCTCTATTCCGGAGTCAACGTTGAATCCTGTACCAGTACACCGTGAAATGGAATCACCAATCTCTCATGATCACACTTCATTCATGGGGAAAGTATGTGAACATCAATTCTTTGGTTTAGACCCTATTTTTGAACCAATTTCGACTCTCATTGTTGACTCTCGACTTGATCTGAGTCAACTTCCCGAGTCGGTATCGGTTTTTATTCCTGATCCTTTTGAGTCCACATCCATCATTTTCAAAAATCACACTTCATGGTTGGACAAGAATGTTGACAAAAATGGCTCAATAATTATTTTTGAAAATTGGAAATTAGATGGGGATAAAATCCTCAATAAGACTATTCAATCCATCATTCTTTTACTAGGTCATACTAGAGAGGTCATTGGTGGGTTCCTACAAGATCCACGCTATTTTGATTGGGTCGCAACGCTTGGCCCAATCCGACCACCACCGGAGCCACCCCTTGAGGTAATCTTCCTTCCCTCTCCATTTGTTTCAAGTATTTACACATTCACGATGCATTGAGGACCATGCATGAGATAAGTGTGGGGAAGTGTGATTAGTCTACAATTCTGCATTATTATATCGCATTTCCCCACCGATTTATGAATAAAATGTCGGTCTAAACCATGTTTTGGTCTCTCTTGCAGGTAAATCAAGAGTTTAAGGGCAAAGGAGTAATAAGAGCTTAATTAAACCCATTTTTTGGGTAATTAAGTCCGCATTACTTGGAGGCCAAGCAAGGGATTTTCTAGAAGATACGTCGAACCTAGACCTTTGCTCACGTCAGACGAATATTCGGGCGAAATTACCAGAAAAATGATATACCAGGAAACTCCTAGAAGTCAGACGCATCCCCGCACCAAAACCAGGGAGCTAGGTCCCTGGTTTGTCTATGGATCCGCGGCCCTATGGTGGGGCCACGCGTCAATTTTCGACGCGTGGCCCCGTCTCGTCTTCTAGAAACATCCTATGCCTATAAATACCCCTGCAGAGGCCCTGAACGAAGCAGATTTTGATTTTAGGCTAGGGTTTCTATGTTTTAGTGTAGTGTAGGTAGGTGTTCTTCATTTCTTGTATTTTGTTATGTTATTTCGTTTTTAGATCTTGTAGTAGGGTTGAGAGATTCAGAGAGAGATAGAGAGGGATTGATGTAATAGATGGTGACAATCTATGTAAAGGTGTCTCCTTTCTTCTCCTATGTAATCTTCTCCATCTTCTACATGATGCTTGGCTAACTTCTTTTCTTCTCATGGCAATCTAACTACTAACCACTAACCATCTAACCACTTACTTAATAATCCACATGAATCTAATAGCCTCACAAGGCCTTGCTCTTGCAAGAGCCATTGATGGCTCATGATGATGGATTCTAACATTCTAACATTCTAACACCTAACCCACTAACTTGCTAACTTGCAATGTCTTCTTTATTTTATGCTCACCTCTAACCGATTTTGATGATTTAATAAGTAGCTTGCAACTTGTTAGTGGTATGGATGTGTTGTTTGAATGTAGAAAATCAATCTTATGGGCCATGCTCTGTATCGTCACTTGAAGCCAAGAATTAGTGATGGCTAAGGATCCATGTGAGGCAACTATCACTAAGAGGTTAGCATGGTTAGTGGAGCAATTGGTAGTTAGTAGCCATGAGTTTTCTTTTACTTTGTTTTAATAATCATTTTCAAAACTCTTTTATCGTTTTCTTATCGATGTTTTCACCATCTTCTTAGTTCACCTTTGTTTCATCTTCTTTTCTATTTTGTTTTCCAAACCACTTCTCTTTTGTTTCACATCGTCATTTTCATCGCCTTCTCCACCTATCACATGCTTGATTTCCTTTTCCTTTCTTTCACTTTCTTTTTCTAATTCTTTTAACAAAGAAGAATTGTTAACATAACATGTGAATAGAGACTGTTAATGCTTCTATCGCCTCCCGTCCCTGTGAATTCGACCCATTGAGCCAATGCTATAACGGAAGTATCGAGGGAACATTAGCACATATACAAGCTTTTACATTGATTTCATAAAACACAGTTTTTGAGTGCTAGTTTCGCGCCGATCAAGTTTTTGGCGCCGTTGCCGGGGAACAGGAATGGTTTTGATGTCACGTTTTTTTTAAACATTTTCTTCTCTGTTTTGGTGTGCAGGACAATCTTTACAGGTGCTTAATATTACAGAATAAACACTAGCTTTGCATCTTCCTGCTCTAGAAAGCAGGGACTCAGCTTCTAAAGAACCTCCGCGCAAACGCGACTTTTGCCGCAAAAACATGGCCATGTTGTGATAATTGTATATCTTGTTATGCTGGGATGTGTTCATTGTAATAGCTAGTGGATCTGTACTATTATTTCCTGCTTTGATTGCCTACACACCACAATAAACTAAAGAACTAAAATACGGTATTTGGACGCTTTTAAAATGGTTTAGAGATTTTGCATTTAGGCACATGTCAATTCAATTCCAATATACTGTATTTTGTTCTGTTGTTGTGATCTGGACTGAGGTGTACATATGGCATTGCATATAGCATAGGACAAACACGTGGGTGAATTACTCGCTTTGTGTTATATTCTTGTCTATATTGCACACTTGCATGAATTGAACTTAAGGGCATAACTCAATACAAGATAAGGTGGGGATTTCATCACCCTTCCTTAGCCCAAAAACTACCTCCCCACTCACACAACCGAAGCCCTAATAAAAATTGATAGACGTTGGCGACTAGGGACATCTCAGACTCATTAAGAGATTGATCGAGGGTGGAACTTATTTTGAATCTTACTCTTGTGAAATTGGTGTCTAAGGTTAGGGATTAAGAGGATACGCCTCGAAGATACCGTGGTTTGGCGTAATTAAGGCCTGTTGCTTACGCACGGATACCTCCCACCGTATTTTTTCCCTACCTGGCCAATTAGCTTGTGGTCGGATTCAAGCAACAACCTCCCCTGGGTAATCGACCAGTTAGGAGTCGTCTAGGTCTAGGTCAACCCTACTATAGGCTTGATTTTGATTTTCTTTTTGTTGTTTGATTTTTCCTTTTTGTTTGTGATTGTTTGTGAAATGGAATTCAACAATAATAATTCTTTCAATTCTATTATGAATTCATATTTCACACCGACCCCATTCGATTCGGATAATTCCAACCCGGCTTTTTACAATATGAACCAACTAAATACACCGAGTTGGTCTTATCCGAATCAATACAACCCATGCCCTCATTCTTTTAACTATAATTTCTAAAATAATTTCAATTCTTCACAGAGTCAATGGGGATTCACCTCCCCCGAGTTAAATTTTCAACCTCCTTATCCACCATATCCACCTTGTCCACAAATCTCATTCCCCGATTTCGCTTCCTATACTCCTTTTTCTGGACCTCCAATTGAAGAAAAATCTGAGTTAGAAAAGAGTATAGAAGCCAATTTATAAGAGGTCGAGTGACAACTTCAGAAAATGAAGGCCTCTCCAATTTCATAATATTTTCAGGAGTCTTACTCAGTTCCACCTCCTCATAATGAACAACCATCTGCCCTGGAAATGAGTAAAGAACTCTTGTGTGAGTTCAAGCTTCAATCTCAAAATATGTTGGACTCACAATCTTCTCTATCTTTCCAAAACCAAGATTCTTATACTCCCTTTCTGGACCATTCACTTGAAGAAAAATCAAGTCTAGAAAAGAGTATGAAAATCTTGCAGGAGTCTGCGTTACAATTTCAAAAATCTTCTACCGAGTCTATTGATAGGTTGGAAACACAATTAAGTAAAGTGGTCAACATTTATAAGAATGAAGAAACTTTCTCTTCTCAACCTTTGACCAATCCAAATATCTCTAACTCTATCAATATGACTCATGACTCTTGTTGTTTTGGAAACCAAGATTCCTACACTCCTTTTCTAGAACAACCACTTGAAGATACATCACATCTAGAAAAGAGTATAGAAGTCTTGCAAGAGTCCGCACTAAAATTTCAAAATCTTCTACCGAGTCTATCAATAGGTTGGAAACACAATTGAGTCAATTGGTTAGCATTTATAATGAGGAAACTCTATCTTATCAACCTTTGACCAATTCAGCTATCCCAAACTCTATTGACTTGACCCAAGACTTGTTATTTTGAAAACCAAGATTCAATTTCAGCAAACCCATCTGAACTTGTCCAAACTTCAAATGTTAAAGATCCCATTGACATTTTGGCAAGTTATCCTTTTCCTGAAATTGAACTTGAGCATGAATATAATCCTGAACTTCCACTTGGTAATTCAATTTTACTTCCTGATTCAAAATTGACTGAGGTGTTTTTACCTGAATTCAGGCCTTTTCCCGAGTCAGTATTGGATCCTGTACTAGTCCATTGTGAAATTGAATCTCCAATCTTTTATGATCATCATATTGAACTTGACCAATTTCATACTTTTGAAAGTCCCATTGATAAATTGGCAAGTTCTCATTTTTATAGAATTGAACTCAATGAGGAATGTGACTTTGATCCTCAAATTTGTGATCCAGTTCAAATTCCTAAATCAATATTGACTCCTGCTAAGTTACCCAATTTGAGCAACATTTTAGAGTCAGTTTTGATTCCCATACCTGTCATTCTTGAACTTGAATCACCAATTTTAGATAGTCACATTCCATCATGGGGAAATGAATGTGGACTTGCGATTCTGATTGGTAGTGAAAAGTGCATTTTTATCATTATATTTACCATCACATTTTCATATTTATTCCTATAATTCTGCACATTAATTAATATTTTTTAATTTATTGTGTGCAGGCCTCGAAATAATAAAAGAAAGAATTAAAGCCTAAAAAGAGCCCAAAAGCCCACATTCAAAGCCCAAGTGCAAAAGTACAAATACCAAATGTCAAAAGTGCAAATACACAAGGGCTAAAGTTGCAAATATCAAAGAAGAGGGAAGGATAGACTTCTATCCAACCCTAAACACTTGCAGGATGAGGATAAAAGCCAAAGAAGAGAGTGCAAAGAAAAGGAAATTCGTGGATAAAAGATTTTGGATATTTGAGATCTAGGTAACTTGATTTCTAAGTTATTTCGAAATCCCAAGATCAAGAGCCAGGATACAGCTTCCAGAAGAAAACGACCAGGTGGACGGACCAGAAGAAGCCACGCGCCAAAGCGCGTGGCCAACAGATAACATTGAGCCGCGGAAACGCGGCCCAAGCCGCGTTTCTGCGGCAATTTGGATGAGACAAGGGAACTGTTTTCGTGTACGAGCTTATCCGGGACTCTACCTCCTTCTGCACCTATAAATACCCCTGCAGTGCAACGAGAAACAGCGTCTAGAGGCAGAGCCAAGGGCCAAAAGCTAGGGTTTTTAGGTTTTTCTCTTTCTTCTAGTTTAGGTTTTCTTTTCGTTTTTCTTTTGTAAATTCTGTAATTGAGAGTGGAGCAAGCTTTCATGGAGGAAGGAGTCCATGCTTGTACTGAGGTGACAGTGGTGTAAGCCTACTATTTATTCCATTGTTAATGAAATCCAATTAAGGTTCGTTTTGTTCTTTTATTATTTTATGTTCTTCAACTCTTGTTTATTCTTGTATTTCTCTATTCTTATTTTCTTCATTTGTTTTTCTCTAATGCCTTGTGAACAATGAGACCCAATTGCATTGAGGCTGCCTAGCCAAAGAAGAACCCTTGATGGCTTATGGCGATGAACATCCTATACGCCATACTTGCAAGTCTTCCAAGAAAAGGTAAATCATCGCACGGATCAAAGGTAAGCAGGCTGAAGAGGTTTGTACGTGTTATAAGTTTTTCTTTCTTTTCTTTCTTTAGTTTAGATCCACATCTTCCTAAATTCTTTTCTTCCACTTCATTGTAAATACCACTTCTTCTTCTCTATCTCCTTTCTTCCTAACTTAACATTAAAATAATAAAAAATTTTAGAGATAACTTTCTTTCTTTCTAACTTAACTGTAAATAATAAAAATAAAAAAAATTTTAGAGATAACTTACAAACGCTTCCATCGCTAGTCCCTCCCTGAGGATCACGACCCGCATAGCCTTTGCTACAGCAGATAGTATTGAACACTGCACACCTTTACTTCTAAATCTAACATCTATATTTTTGTGTGCAGGTAAAAGTTCAATCAAAAAATTGGCGCCGTTGCCGGTGAGAGACGGTAAGTTTTTCTCTAAAATAAAAAAAATTTATTAACTAATTCTTTATTCTTTTCTGTTTGCAGGTTTGGAGAACAGAAAAACAGCCGCAGAAGTGGACATATATCAACTCTGTGCCTTTGCCCTCGAAGGCAGAGCAGCAGAGCCTGTTACTTTGCCGCGCAAACGCGGCAATAGCCGCATTTCCGCGGCAGTAGCAGTGAACTACTGATCAATTTTTCTGCAGGTTGCTGAAAATTGTAATATCTGCTTTCTGCTCTGTTAAAATTTGTTCTGTGATAACCCTGCTTACTGCTAATTAATTCAACAGTAAAATATTTGTTGTTAAAGATAAAAATTGTTTAGACATTTGCATATTAGGCACGTGTCTTTTCAATTCCTTTATTTTACTGTTGAAGAGTGCTGGAGCAAGGTACGTTCGCATTTCATGTAAAATAGGACTCATCTCTTGGTTGATTTTCATGCTGTGAGTGATCTTATTTACATATTTTGTACACTTGCACAAATTTATTCTAAGGGCATAACCCATTAACAAGATAAGGTGGGGATTTAATCACCCTTCCTTAGCCCAAAAATCATATTCCAAGCACTCACAACCCTAACCCTAATTAAAAATTGACTAGGCGTTGACCCTAGGGACTTCTCGGACTCAATTAGGAGATTATCCTAAGGGGAACAGTGCTGGAAGTTGACTCCTGCCAAATCAGTGTCTAGGAAGGGGATTGAGGGCCGAAAGCCCGAAGATTGGTGGTTATTTAATTAAGGAACGTTTTTGACGGAAAACCTCCCACCAATCTTGCCCTGACCTGGCTGATTAACTTGTGGTCAATGTCTGCACCCTACCTCCCGTGGACAGTCTAACCAGTTAGGAGTCGTCTAGGTCATAAGTCTACCCTAACTTAGGATAGAATTTTTTTTTCTTTGCTTATTTGTTTGTTTTCTTTGTTTGTGTTTGTGTTTGTGTTTGTGTGATATGGCCTATAACAACAATTTTTTCAACTTTAATGAGAATCCATATTACACACCAACCTCTTATTCGGATATTACCAACCCGGCATATCATAACTTTGACCAACATAGTGTGCCAGATTGGTCTTATCCGAATCATTACATGCCCCAGCCCCAATACTATGAACAAGATTGGAATAATCATCACTACTCTTTACAGAGTCAATGGGGATTCAACACCCCTGAGCCATATGGTCAACCACCTGTTCAACCATTATCTTCGTACACGTCTTTTCCCACATCACCAATGTTTCAATCCTCCAATGATCCATTCAATGGGTTAGAAGAAAAAGTGGATTGGTTGCAAGAGATAATGAATGATCAAATTTCTAGACTTTCAAACATTCTTGAACTTACCAACCAAGTTGATAGGAACCAAGAATCATCCTGTCTAGAAGACCTTGATCAAAATTCAATTTCATCACATCAATATGAACTGGACCAATCTCAATCCTTGGACAAATTGGCTAGTTTTAATTTCAATGAGATTGAATTAGATTGTGAATGTGAACCCGATCCCCAACTTTGCGATTCAGTTTCCATCTTTGAATCTATGTTGACTCCAGTATCCTTACCCAATTTGGACCAACTTTCTGAGCCAACATTTATTCCTGTGCCCATAGATCATGAAATTGAATCACCCATTTTTGAAGATCATTATAGTGAACTTGACCAATTTCATACTTTTGAAAGTCCCTTTGACAAATTGGCAAGTTCTAATTTTTATGAGATTGAAACTAATGAGATATGTGACCTAGATTCTCAAATCTATGATCAAGTTCAAATTCCCGAATCATTATTGACTCCTGTTTTGTTACCCGACTTAGGTAATATTTTAGAGTCAGTTTTGATTCCCACACCTATCATTCCTGAACTTGAATCACCAACATTGAGTCACATTCAATTGTGGGAAAATGATTGTGGACTTGAGTTTCAATTTCTTGACTTGGACCCAATTCTTGAACCTAGCCCGACTCCTGAACCCTTACTTGATTTGAGTTTCTTTCCTGAGTCGGTATTAGTTCCTGAACCGATCATTCTTGAGTCCAAGTCAATCATTCTATCAAGTCACATTCTTTTGTTGGACATAGGTATAGACCATGACTCTGTGATGATTTTTCAGGACTGGTCATGTAAAGGGAGTAAGTTTCACGAGAGGATCTTCCATGATCCTATTCATTCTGGGGACTGTAAATATGTAAATAAAAAAGAGGTCAATAAAGGTAGGTCCCGTGAACTACCACATTATCTTGATTGGGCCGCCTTTCGTGGACCAATTAGACCACCACCGGAACCACCACCTTGAGGTAACTTCTGCCTTCCCTTGTTCTTTTTCATGCATATATGCATTCATTCATACATTGAGGACAATGCATGAGATAAGTGTGGGGGTAGGCTTTACTAACATACTAACATAGGTAAAAACTAACAAAAATCTGCTAATAAAAAAATTTTTAAAAAAAACTTATAAAAAGGACAATATTTTGACTTATCTTTTGAAAGAAATCTAAGTTAATCTTAAGAATTAGGAAAATCATGATTAGGATTTCTAAAAACTTGGTCAAAATAAATAAATTGTTGAATTTTTAGGTATAGGAGGAGAAATTGAATAATTAATTAGTCTTGATTTTTACCTTAAGGAAATTTGCATATCTAATGCATATCTAGGATTCTAAGACGAAGACCTTTGTGCCTCATATATATATAAAAAAATATATCACTAATTAAGCTGGATGCATGTGCCTCAAGAAGCATAAGTATTCATGCCTAAAGGTGAGTAAATAAAATAAAGTCCTTAGTTTTGGGGCCTAGTTCACTCGAATTTGAGTCCGCGGGGTGTTTTCTCACTTGGTGCCCTAAAGCCGACTGGTTTGGGAGCCACCGACTTTAAATTCGCTACATGGGTGGATTAGAAAGCCTAATAAAACTAAGAAATATGAGATATGTATTAACACATCTAAGAGTCAATTAGTTAGGTATGAGGGCCTCAAGAAGCCTTGATACTTACACAAAAGAAAATTAGATGAGTTATACATATTAAATAAAAAATAAAAAAAATTATTAACACATCTAATAGTCAATTAGTTAGGTATTAGGGCCTCAAGAAGCCTTGATGCTTACACGAAAGTAAATTAGATGAAGTTATAAAAATAATAAAGAGGCATGAGAGTCCAAGTTAAGGAATTCCTAGTATAAATTTACAAGGATGCATATGATTTTTGGTAACGAAAAAGACTATATTTGAAGTTCAATTTTGACCCTTACCTAAAATAGATAACAAATTACTTTATAAAGACTAAGTCTAAGAATGAATAAAAATGAAGATCCTAAAAACTTATAGATTACTTAGTCTTTTCAAAAATATTTCTAATATTTCCTTTTTCTGGATTTTGTGGGTATAATCCGCTGAAAACCCTCACGAGACAACACTCGTCCTCTAGGGTAACCTAGGGGTTTAACGGCTTGTTGCACATGCTAAGTGCAACCGTGATTCCTACGAAAGTGAGTTAGGTTAGATTAATTTTTCTTTTCTTTTCTTTTTCTTTGATTTTTACTCGAGGACGAGCAAAAAGATAAGTGTGGGGGTGTGATTGGTAGTGAAAAGTGCATTTTATCATTATATTTACCATCACATTTTCATATTTATTCCTATAATTCTGCACATTTATTAATATTTTGTAATTTATTGTGTGCAGGCCTCGAAATAATAAAAAGAAAGAATTAAAGCCTAAAAAGAGCCCAAAAGCCCACATTCAAAGCCCAAGAGCAAAAGTGCAAATACCAAATGTCAAAAGTGCAAATACACAAGGGCTAAAGTTGCAAATATCAAAGAAGAGGGAAGGATAGACTTCTATCCAACCCTAAACACTTGCAGGATGAGGATAAAAGCCAAAGAAGAGAGTGCAAAGATAAGGAAATTCGTGGATAAAAGATTTGGGATATTTGAGATCTAGGTAACTTGATTTCTAAGTTTTCTCGAAATCCAAGATCAAGAGCTAGGATACAGCTTCCAGAAGAAAACGACCAGGTGGATGGACCAGAAGAAGCCACGCGCCAAAGCGCGTGGCCAACAGATAACATTGAACCGCGAAAACGCGGCCCAAGCCGCGTTTCCGCGGCAATTTGGATGAGACCAGGGAACTGTTTTCGTGTACGAGCTTATCCGGGACTCTACCTCCTTCTGCACCTATAAATACCCCTGTAGTGCAACGAGAAACAGCGTCTAGAGGCAGAGCCAAGGGCCAAAAGCTAGGGTTTTTAGGTTTTTCTCTTTCTTCTAGTTTAGGTTTTCTTTTCGTTTTTCTTTTGTAAATTCTGTAACTGAGAGTGGAGGAAGCTTTCATGGAGGAAGGAGTCCATACTTGTACTGAGGTGACAGCGGTGTAAGCCTACTATTTCTTCCATTGTTAATGAAATCCAATTAAGGTTCGTTTTGTTCTTTTATTATTTTATGTTCTTCAACTCTTTTTTATTCTTGTATTTCTATATTCTTGTTTTCTTCATTTGTTTTTCTCTAATGTCTTGTGAACAATGAGACCCAATTGCATTGAGACTGCCTAGCCAAAGAAGAACCCTTGATGGCTTATGGCGATGAACATCCTATACGCCATACTTGCAAGTCTTCCAAGAAAAGGTAAATCATCGCACGGATCAAAGGTAAGCAGGCTGAAGAGGTTTGTACGTGTTATAAGTTTTTCTTTCTTTTCTTTCTTTAGTTCAGATCCACATCTTCTTAAATTCTTTTCTTCCACTTCATTGTAAATACCACTTCTTCTTCTCTATCTCCTTTCTTCCTAACTTAACATTAAAATAATAAAAAATTTTAGAGATAACTTTCTTTCTTTCTAACTTAACTGTAAATAATAAAAATAAAAAAATTTTTAGAGATAACTTACAAACGCTTCCATCGCTAGTCCCTCCCTGAGGATCACGACCCGCATAGCCTTTGCTACAGCGGATAGTATTGAACACTGCACACCTTTACTTCTAAATCTAACATCTATATTTTGTGTGCAGGTAAAAGTTCAATCAAAAAATTGGCGCCGTTGCCGGGGAGGGACGGTAAGTTTTTCTCTAAAATCAATTTTTTGATTGAACTTTTACCTGCACACAAAAATATAGATGTTAGATTTAGAAGTAAAGGTGTGTAGTGTTCAATACTATCCGCTGTAGCAAAGGCTATGCGGGTCGTGATCCTCAGGGAGGGAGTAGCGATGGAAGCGTTTGTAAGTTATCTCTAAAAATATTTTTATTTTTATTATTTACAGTTAAGTTAGAAAGAAAGAAAGTTATCTCTAAAAATTTTTATTATTTTAATGTTAAGTTAGGAAGAAAGGGGATAGAGAAGAAGAAGTGGTATTTACAATGAAGTGGAAGAAAAGAATTTAGAAAGATGCGGATCTAAACTAAAGAAAGAAAAGAAAGAAAAACTTATAACACGTACAAACCTCTTCAGCCTGCTTACCTTTGATCCGTGCGATGATTTACCTTTTCTTGGAAGACTTGCAAGTATGGCGTATAGGATGTTCATCGCCATAAGCCATCAAGGGTTCTTCTTTGGCTAGGCAGTCTCAATGCAATTGGGTCTCATTGTTCACAAGGCATTAGAGAAAAACAAATGAAGAAAACAAGAATAGAGAAATACAAGAATAAACAAGAGTTGAAGAACATAAAATAATAAAAGAACAAAACGAACCTTAATTGGATTTCATTAACAATGGAAGAAATAGTAGGCTTACACCGCTGTCACCTCAGTACAAGCATGGACTCCTTCCTCCATGAAAGCTTCCTCCACTCTCAGTTACAGAATTTACAAAAGAAAAACGAAAAGAAAACCTAAACTAGAAGAAAGAGAAAACCTAAAAACCCTAGCTTTTGGCCCTTGGCTCTGCCACTAGACGCTGTTTCTCGTTGCACTGCAGGGGTATTTCTAGGTGCAGAAGGAGGTAGAGTCCCGGATAAGCTCGTACACGAAAACAGTTCCCCGGTCTCATTCAAATTGCCGCGGAAACGCGGCTTGGGCCGCGTTTTCGCGGCCTAAGCGTGTCGGTTGGCCACGCGCTTTGGCGCGTGGCTTCTCCTGGTCCGTCCATCTGGGTGTTTCCTTCTGGAAGCTGCATCCTGGCTCTTAATCTTTGGATTTGGATATAACTTGGGAATCAAGTTACCTAGATCCCAAATCTTTTATCCACGAATTTGTGATCTTAAATTCTCCTTCTTTGGCTTTTATCCTCATCTGCAAATTTTTAGGGTTGAATAGAAGTCTATCCTTCCCTCTTCTTTAATATTTGCAACTTTAGCCCTTGTGTATTTGCACTTTTGACAATTGATATTTGCACTTTTGCACTTGGGCTTGAATATGGGCTTTTGGGCTTCTTTTAGGCTTTATTTATTATTAAAATAAGAACTCAAGGCCTGCACACAATAAATCATAAAATATTAGTAAATGTGCAGAATTATATGAATAAATATGAAAATGTGATGGTAAATGTCATGATAAAAATGCACTTTTCACTACCTATTATCTGTTGACATTTGGTATCTGTTATTTATTGGCCACGCGCTTTGGCGCGTGGCTTCTTCTGGTCCGTCCACCTGGTCGTTTTCTTCTGGAAGCTGTATCCTGGCTCTTGATCTTGAGATTTCGAGATAACTTAGAAATCAAGTTACCTAGATCTCAAATATCCCAAATCTTTTATCCACGAATTTCCTTATCTTTGCACTCTCTTCTTTGGCTTTTATCCTCATCATGCAAGTGTTTAGGGTTGGATAGAAGTCTATCCTTCCCTCTTCTTTGATATTTGCAACTTTAGCCCTTGTGTATTTGCACTTTTGACATTTGGTATTTGCACTTTTGCACTTAGGCTTTGAATGTGGGCTTTTGGGCTCTTTTAGGCTTTAATTCTTTCTTTTTATTATTTCGAGGCCTACACACAATAAATTACAAAATATTAATAAATGTGCAGAATTATAGGAATAAATATGAAAATGTGATGGTAAATATAATGATAAAAATGCACTTTTCACTACCAATCACACCCCCACACTTATCTTTTTGCTCGTCCTCGAGTAAAAATCAAAGAAAAAGAAAAAGAAAAAGAAAAGAAAAATTAATCTAACCTAACTCACTTTCGTAGGAATCACGGTTGCACTTAGCATGTGCAACAAGCCGTTAAACCCCTAGGTTACCCTAGAGGACGAGTGTTGTCTCGTGAGGGTTTTCAGCGGATTACACCCACAAAATCCATAAAAAGGAAATATTAGAAATACTTTTGAAAAGACTAAGTAATCTATAAGTTTTTAGGATCCTCATTTTTATTCATTCTTAGACTTAGTCTTTATAAAGTAAATTGTTACCTATTTTAGGTAAGGGTCAAAAATGAACTTCTAATATAGTCTTTTTCGTTACCAAAATCATATGCATCCTTGTAAATTTATACTAGGAATTCCTTAACTTGGACTCTCATGCCTCTTTATTATTTTTATAACTTCATCTAATTTACTTTCGTGTAAGCATCAAGGCTTCTTGAGGCCCTAATACCTAACTAATTGACTATTAGATGTGTTAATAAATTTTTTTTATTTTTATTTAATATGTATAACTCATCTAATTTTCTTTTGTGTAAGTATCAAGGCTTCTTGAGGCCCTCATACCTAACTAATTGACTCTTAGATGTGTTAATACATATCTCATATTTCTTAGTTTTATTAGGCTTTCTAATCCACCCATGTAGCGAATTTAAAGTCGGTGGCTCCCAACCAGTCGGCTTTAGGGCATCAAGTGAGAAAACACCCCGCGGACTCAAATTCGAGTGAACTAGGCCCCAAAACTAAGGACTTTATTTTATTTACTCACCTTTAGGCATGAATACTTATGCTTCTTGAGGCACATGCATCCAGCTTAATTAGTGATTTTTTTTATATATATGAGGCACAAAGGTCTTCGTCTTAGAATCCTAGATATGCATTAGATATGCAAATTTCCTTAAGGTAAAAATCAAGACTAATTAATTATTCAATTTCTCCTCCTATACCTAAAAATTCAACAATTTATTTATTTTGACCAAGTTTTTAGAAATCCTAATCATTATTTTCCTAATTCTTAAGATTAACTTAGATTTCTTTCTAAAGATAAGTCAAAATATTGTCCTTTTTATAAGTTTTTTTTTAAAATTTTTTTTATTAGCAGATTTTTGTTAGTTTTTACCTATGTTAGTATGTTAGTAAGATTCAACTTCT
The DNA here is from genome assembly GCA_038442645.1 of Agave tequilana. NCBI lineage: Eukaryota > Viridiplantae > Streptophyta > Magnoliopsida > Asparagales > Asparagaceae > Agave > Agave tequilana. The sequence continues at coordinate 89,050 of JAVJIF010005932.1, read as the reverse complement.
TGATTTGAACCCACTTTCTGAACCAATCTCGACTCCCGAACCTTTACTTGACTTAAGTCTTTTTCCTGAGTCGGTATTAGTTCATGTACTTCTTGAGTCCAAATCAATCATTCCATTCTGGGACAAGGGTCTTGATAAACTTGACTCTGAAATTATTTGAAAATTTAGAAATTAGATAGGGTAAACTTTTTAATAAAAATCATACATATATACATCATTCTATTGGGTTGTATTCTAGTGGTCTCTGGTGGGTTCCTCAGGACTCCACGCAAGTTGGATTGGGCCGCATTTCGTGGACCAATCAGACCACCACCGGAATCACCACCTTGAGGTGATTTTTCCTTCCCTCTCTATTTGTTTCATACATACATATATCACGATGCATTGAGGACAATGCATGAGATAAGTGTGGAGGAGGGTTTACTAACATAGAGTTTTTAGATTTTCTTTCTTTTACACTTCTTTTAGGATACTTTTAGAAATCTTTCCTTTTGTATAGGAATTTTCTCTTTTTTAAAAACTTTTTGAAACAAGAGACAAAGTTTTGATCTATTTTTAAGAAATTTAGATGATCTTAGAAATTAAGGAAGCCTTAATTATGACATCTTAAACCTAATCAAAATAATGGATCTTGTTTAAAATTATAGCCTAAGTAAGATAAATTGGAGAGATAGTTTTATCTTGAATTTTTTGCCTTAGATAGTATGCACATCACACTTACACATTTTTGGGATGGAAACAAAGACCTAAAATGCCATAAATAAAAAGAAAAAATATAACTAAAAAATCACTTTTTAAGCTGGATAACTATGCCTCAAGAAGCATGATTATTCACGCCTAACGGTGGTCAAAAGAAACAAATAATCCCCCTTAGTTTTGTGGCCTTGTTTACTCGAGTCCTTAAACCCAAGGGATGTTTTCTCATCTGGTGCCCTAAAACCGTCTGGTCTGGGAGTCATCGGTTATAGGCTTACTACATGGGTGAACTAGAAAGCCTAAGAAAACTAAGAGGAGAAAAAGAATATATATATATATATATATATATATATATATATATATATATATGAATATAAATAAATGGCTTGATGGTTGGAGTTGAAATCCCAGAAATCTTCACTATCACAAAGTGCATATTATCTAGGTTTTATGAAAGATAAAATATTCAATCCAATTTTGAATTCTTATCTTAATTGAAGACAATATCTTGCATAGAGACTAAGTTTAAGGAAGAATGATTTTTGATGGACTTATGACCTTAGATCGCTTATATTTTTGCGAAAATATTTCATAAACTTGTCTCTCTTTCAAAATGTGTTTTCAAAATACTAACATTTGTCTTCTTTCTTTATGGATTTTGTGGGTGCAATCCGCTGAAAACCCTCAGGAGACAACACTCCTCTAGGGCAACCTAGAGGTTTAACGGCTTGTTGCACACGCTCAGTGCAATCGCGCCACCTGCGAAAGTGGAGTAATAACCTTTGTAGTATAGTTTTTCTTTTCTTGTTTTGCTCGAGACGAGTAAAAGATAAGTGTGGGGGTGTGATTAGTCTACAATTCTGCATTATTATATCAAATTTTCCCACCGATTTATGAATAAAATGTCGGTCTAAACCGTGTTTTGGTCTCTCTTGCAGGTAAATCAAGAGTTTAAGGGCAAAGGAATAATAAGAGCTTAATTAACCCATTTTTTGGGTAATTAAATCCGCATTACTTGGATGCCAAGCAAGGGATTTTCTAGAAGATACGTCGAACCTAGACCTTTGCTCACGTCAGACGAATATTCGGGCGAAATTGCCAGAAAAAGGATATACCAGGAAACTCCTAGAAGCCAGACGCATCCCCGCACCAAACCAGGGAGCTAGCTCCCTGGTTTGGCTGCAGGTCCACGGCTATAGTCGCGGATCCGCGGCCCTATGGTGGGCCCACGCGTCGATTTTCGACGCGTGGCCCCGTCTCGTCTTCTAGAAACATCCTATGCCTATAAATACCCCTGCAGAGGCCCTGAACGAAGCAGATTTTGATTTTAGGCTAGGGTTTCTATGTTTTAGTGTAGTGTAGGTAGGTGTTCTTCATTTCTTATATTTTGTTATGTTATTTCATTTTTAGATCTTGTAGTAGGGCTGAGAGATTCAGAGAGAGATAAAGAGGGATTGATGTAATAGATAGTGACAATCTATGTAAAGGTGCCTCCTTTCTTCTCCTATGTAATCTTCTCCATCTTCTACATGATGCTTGGCTAACTTTTTTTCTTCTCATGGCAATCTAACTACTAACCACTAACCATCTAACCACTTACTTGATAATCCACATGAATCTAATAGTCTCACAAAGCCTTGCTTTTGCAAGAGCCATTGATGGCTCATGATGATGGATTCTAACATTCTAACATCCTAATACCTAACCCACTAACTTGCTAACTTGCAATGTCTTCTTTATTTCATGCTTACCTCTAACCGATTTTTATGATTTAATAAGTAGCTTGCAACTTGTTAGTGGTATGGATGTGTTGTTTGAATGTAGAAGATTAATCTTATGGGCCATGCTCTGTATCATCTCTTGAAGCCAAGGATTAGTGATGGCCGAGGATTCATGTGAGGCAACTATCACTAAGAGGTTAGCATGGTTAGTGGAGCAATTGGTAGTTAGTAGCCATGAGTTTTCTTTTACTTTGTTTTAATAATCATTTTCAAAACTCTTTTATCGTTTTCTTATCGATGTTTTCACCATCTTCTTAGTTCACCTTTGTTTCATCTTCTTTTCTATTTTGTTTTCCAAACCACTTCTTTTTTGTTTCACATCGTTGTTTTCATCGCCTTCTCCACCTATCACATGCTTGATTTCCTTTTCCTTTCTTTCACTTTCTTTTTCTAATTCTTTTAACAAAGAAGAATTGTTACATAACACGTGAATAGAGACTGTTAATGCTTCTATCGCCTCCCGTCCCTGTGGATTCGACCCGTTGAGCCAATGCTATAACGGAAGTATCAAGGGAACATTAGCACATATACAAGCTTTTACATTAATTTCATAAAACACAGTTTTTGAGTGCTAGTTTCACCCCGATCAGAGGGTTTACTAACGTAGTTAGTTTTATATTTTCTTTCTTTTACACTTCTTTTTAATTAAAAAAATCTTTTATACAAAAACTTTTCTTTTCTTTTTACAAAACTTTTTGAAACCAGTGAAATTATTTTTGATTTATTTTTAAGAAAATTAAGATTATCTTAGGAATCAGGAAGACCTAAAATTATGAAATTTTAAACCGAGTCAAAATAATAGATCTTGTTTAAATTTTAGGATAATAAAGTAAAATTGAGAAGATAATTTGATCTTGAATTTTTGCCTTAGATTTATGCACTCCATACTTACACAATTTTTGGGATGGAAACAAAGACTGAAAAAGCCATAAAATATATATATATATGATAAATAAAAACCACTTATTGAAGTTTGGTAATTATGCCTCAGGAACTAGGATTATTCACACCTAAAATGGTGGACAAAAAATAAATAAATAATCCCCTTAGTTTTGTGGCTTTGTTTACTCGAGTCCTTAAGTCCGAGGGATGTTTTCTCATCTGGTGCCCTAAGACCATCTGGCCTTGCTCTTGTAAGAGCCATTGATGGCTCATAATGATGGATCTAACACTCTAACTTTCTAACCACTAACAAGCTAACATTACTTAACTCCATGCTTACTTTTCTATAGTTTTGATGGTTTAAGTGTAGCTTGCACTTGTTTGTTGAGTTGGGTTGTGATGAGTTATGGGCCATGCTTTGTAAAGCTCTTGAACCAAGGACTAGTGATGGCCAATGATACATGTGAGGCAACTATCACTAAGAGGTTAGCATGTTGGTGGAGTCATTAGTAGTTAGTGCCATGAGTTTTCTTTCTTTTTCACTTTGTTTTAAAATACAACAAAAATCACAATACATTCTTTTCAATGTTTCCCACTTCTTCGTATTTCACCGTACCTCTCTTTTCATTCTTTGCTTTCTTTTCTTTTGATTCTTTAAAACTTTGAAGAACTTTTATCATACACGTGAATCAACCGGTAAAGCTTCTATCGCCTCTCGTCCTTATGGATTCGACTCGTTTTAGCCTCTATGCTATAACGGAAGTATCGAGGAAGCTAAAGCACACACACTTTAAATCTTCATTTCAAAACATACACTTTTTGTGCGCGATTTTCCCCCGATCACTTGGTCAAGAGACCCGACTAGATCTAGACTAACTAGAAACAATTCACCACCCAAAATCGAAGATATGGCTTATTACAACAATTTTTCAATTTTAATGGCAATCCATATTACACCCCGACCTCTTTTAAATCGGATATTACCAACCCGACATATCATAATTTTAACTAACCAAGCATGCCTAGTGGTCTTATCCAAATCAACATATGCCTCAACCTCAATTTCATGAAACAAATTGGAATAATCATCTTTACCTCTCACCGAGTCAATGGGGATACAACAACCCCTAAGCCATATTGTCAACCACCTTTCTAATCATCATCTTCATATACTTCTTTTCCCACACCACCAATAGAAGAACCTACCTACTTGAAAAGAGTATAGAATCCATGATTTAGTCACCAAATGATCCATTTGATAGGTTAGAAGAAAAAAATGGATCGTATGTAAGGTTTAATGAATGAGCAAATTTCTAGACTTTCAGACATCCTTGAACTAACTAACCAAATTGATAGGAACTAAGAATCATGGTGTCTTAAGACCTTGATCAAGATTCAGTTTCATCGCAACAATGTGAACTTGATCAATCCCAACTCTTGGACAAATTGGCAAGTTTTAATTTTAATGAGATTGAAGTAGATTATGAATGTGAACCCGATCCTCAACTTTGTGCTCTAATTCCAAACTTTGAATCTATATTAACTCCGGTGCCTTTACCCAATTTGGACCCAATTCTCGAGCCAATATTAATTCCAGTACCCGTATATTATGAAATTGGATCATCTATTTTGGGCAGTCACATTCATTTAATGGATCATGAACTTAAGTTCTTTGATTTGGAGCCTTCTCTTAAACTAAACCCAACTCTCGAACCTAAATTTGATTTCCCGAGCCGGTATTGGTTCCCAATCCTATTATTCTTAAGCCCAAATCAATCACTTCATCAAGTCAAATTCTATTGTTGGACCAAGGTGTAAACAATGATCACCCTGAGATGGTATTCCAAGATTGGTCATACAACCGAGATAGTTTCAATGTTAGGGTCGTGCATGATCCTATACATTTGGGAGATAATAACAATGTACATTAGAAAGAGGTCATAATAGGTAGGTTCCTTGATGATCCACAAGATTTAGATTGGGTAGCAATGCTTGGCCCATCCAACCACCACCTTGAGGTTACATTTTGCCTTCCCTTTCTTCTTTTTCATGCATACATGCATTCATTCATACATTGAGGACAATGCATGAGATAGGTGTGGGGGAGGGTTTACTAACATACTAACATAGGTAGGTACTAACATTTTTTTTAAAAACACTTTTTGAAAAAGAAACAATATTTTGATTTATTTCTGTAAGTAATTAAGTTAATTTTAAGGAATAGGAAAATCATGATTTGGATTTCTAAAAACTTGGTCAAAATGAAATAATTGTTGGATTTTTAGGTATAGGAGAAAAAATTGAATAAGTAATTAGTCTTGATTTTTACCTTAATGAAATGTGCATATCTAATACACTTACACATCTAGGATTCTAAGACAAAGACTTTTGTGCCTTATAATATATATATATAATAATATAAATAATAAAAATAAAAATTCACTAATTAAGCTGTATACATGTGCCTCAAGAAGCATAAGTATTCACGCCTAAAGGTGATTTTATAACTAAATTCCTTAGTTTTGTAACCTAGTTCACTCGAGTCCTTAGGTCCATGGGGTGTTTTCTCACCCGGTACCCTAAAACCAACCGGTTTGGGAGCCATCGACTTTAGGCTCGCTACATGGGTGAATTAGAAAGCCTAAGAAGACTAAGAAATATTATCTATATATGTATTAACACATCTAATAATCAATTAGTTAGGTATGAGGGCCTCAAGAAGCCTTGATACTTATACAAAAGAAAATTAGATGAGTTATACATATTAAATATATATATATATATAAATAATAATAAAGAGGCATGGGAGTCCAAATTAAAGAATCCCTAGTAAAGATTCACGTTCACAAGGATGCATATGACTTAGGGTAACAAAAGAGACTATATAAAAATTCAATTTTAATCGTTATCTAAAATTGATAACAAATTATTGTATAGAGGCTAAGTTCAAGAATGAATGAAAATGATAATCCTAAAACTTATAGATTGCTTAGTTTCTTCAAACATATATCAAATATTTCTCTCCTTTTTCAAATAAATTTTTTTTAATCACTAACATTTTCTTTTTCTTTATGGATTATATGGGTGAAATCTGAAAAACACCTAGAGGGGGGGGTGAATAGGTGTGAATGCTAATCTAATGATCTTTTTAAACTTTTAATTAAATGAGTGATGCAACGATCTCTCAAAACACGACTAAGAGCCGAATACCCCTTGCGAGGTTCTGAACTCCTTCCTCCCAATTCCCCTAGATATGGGTTAGAGGTGCGCAATGCAATCGTGTTGTATAGAGGTGTGATCGATCAATGCCAAGTATGATGATGAGAAATGAGATGCACACAATGTAACACAACAAGTATAGCAAGTAAAGTAAACAAGACAAGATTGCACAAGTAGAGGGTTAGTTCTCAAGCAAATAATTCAAGACAATATAAAGCAAGAGAAATGTAAAGCAAGAATAACGCAAAGGCAATCGCAAACAAGATGATTTGTTTCGAGGTTCGAGCACACTTGCTCTAGTCCCCGCCTTCACCTCCGTGAAGGGTTTCCACTATCCACCGAGGATGCCTTTACAATTGGTCTACCGAAGACCGAGCACCGAGCTCCACCGAATACAAAGGACCTCTACCGAAGAGGTTGCTCCACAAGAAGGAATTACAAGAACAAAGTGATCACAACTTGATCACTACACTTTTTCTCAATCTTTTACAAACACTCTCACTTCAATTTACAACTTCACTATAGAATGAGTATAGGATTTTTGGCTCTATGAAGTGTGGTGAGAAAAACTTCAGTTGTAGAGTGATATAGAGAATCAAACACAACTGAAAAACAATCTTGAAAGAGTGGGAATTGAAAGCTTCAAACTATTTTTCTTTTCTCTTTTGAAAACAACAAAACTTGAGGAATTTTTCTAAGTGGTATGAAGGAGAGACTTCTCCTCTATTTATAGGGTTGAAAATAAGTTAAAAACATTTTCTTTTCACCTAATTCAACCTGCAAAAGCACCCCAACAACTCTCCAAAAGTCTGTTAAAACAGAAAAGAAAACAGATTTTCAGAAAATCCCAAAGAGGAAAGAGCCGTTGCTATTTTGCAGGCTTGGCGGTCGACCGGTCCGGTCGACCGCCAGGCCAGCTGGAAGTAGCCGTTGGCTCCCGGTCGACCGGTCCGGTCGACCGACCCAAAAGTAGGAAACACAGTTTCCTTCTTCCGGTCGACCGGTCCGGTCGACCGAAAATTCCCGAGAGCAGAATGCTCTCTGTCGGTCGACTGGTCCGGTCGACCGACGGACATGCACAAACAGTGCATGTCCAGGCACAGCGCCGGTCGACCGGGCCGGTCGACCGATGTTGCCTGACACTGAAAAACAGGGCTGTTTTGAGTTGGAAAAATTTTGATAAATATTTTAAAAATACATATAGCTAAGCATTATGCAAAAAATAGTTTATACACATGTTTTAAACAAGTTTTTTTCAGGATATAAGGGTTTGGTACATGTATATATAAACTAAGGCATAAAACTTAGAAATAACCATTTTCAAAAACTATTTTCAAAACATAGAAAATACATGAAACAATTGTGTGTGCAAATCCTAGAGCCAAATTTCCTATATTCAAACTTTAACATACTAAACTTACAAACTTCTAAACGACTTCAAAGCTATTCTTCAAGGTGGGCTATCTTCACTTGATCTTCAATATTGCAACTTGAGCCCAAATTGAATTGTCTTGAGTCCAAAAGCCTTGTATTTGAGTGAGAGTACTTCTAGTATGATAATAAACCTGAAACACACTTAAACAACAATTGTTATTAGTACAAATAACTAATATGTTTTGTAATCATCAAAATACACTAAACAAGGGTGATTGTAACCTTGGGCCAACAATCTCCCCCTTTTTGATGATGACAAAACATATAAGTTATTGAAACAAATAAACGAAGAAAAGCTTGGAAAGCTCCCCCTCAAACAATGCTATGTATTTATCATGAATATGAAAAGCTATGTAAGCATATATAAAGCATTTACAAACACAATAGTTTTTGTCCAAAAACTCAAATAAGCACAAACTTTCTTTTTCTTCATGAATTGAAACTCAAATAGTATCAAACTTTGAAAGTTTAAACTTAAATACTTATGTTTCAAATATCAACAAACTTGCTTATTATTATTATTCTCCCCCTTTTTGTCATACATCAAAAAGGGTTAAAACAAAATCTTAATGTTAAGAATCTATAATACAAACATTTAACTCACCACAAATAAATGAAAATCTAGCATAATCTAGAGGTTTAGTAAAAATATCGGCAAGTTGAAAATCGGTAGAAACATATTCAATAACAATATCACCTTTCTCATAATGATCTCTAAGAAAGTGATACCTAATGTCAATGTGTTTGGTTTTACTATGTTGATTTGCATTCTTTGTCATGTGAATAGTACTAGTATTATCACAAAATATTTTAACATGATCAAAGTGTAAATCATAGTCAAGGAGAGTATGTTTCATCCAAAGAACTTGTGCACAACAAGCTCCGGCCGCAACATACTCCGCCTCGGCGGTTGATAGGGCTACCGAATTTACTTTTGGAAGACCAAGATACAAGACAATTACCTAAGAATTGACATGTTCCACTTGTGCTCTTCCTATCTACCCTACAACCCGCATAGTCGGCATCCGAAAAACTCTTCATTTCAAATAATCCGGTTTAGGATACCATAAACCCATTTCAATAGTGCCCTTAAGGTATCTAATTATGCGTTTAACCGCAATTATGTGAGATTCTTTAGGACAAGATTGAAAACGTGCACAAAGACAAACGGAAAACATAATATCCGGCCTACTAGCCGTTAAATAAAGCAAACTACCAATCATGCTTCTATAAAGTTTAATGTCTACACTTTTACCTTGTTCATCCTTGTCAAGCTTTGTAGTTGTTGCCATGGGAGTTTTGCTTACTCTTGATCCTTCAAGTCCAAACCTTTTGATTAGTTCCTTTGTGTACTTGGCTTGATTGATGAAGATCCCATCCTTCCTTTGCTTGATTTGGAGTCCAAGGAAATAGTTGAGCTCCCCCATCATAGACATTTCAAATTCATCCTTCATGCATGACTCAAAAGCTTTGCAAAGAGATTCATTAGTAGAACCAAAAATAATATCATCTACATAAATTTGCACAATAAGAATGTCATTTTCTACATGTTTTGTAAACAAAGTTATATCAATTTTACCTTTCTTAAAACCATTTGAAATCAAAAATGAAGAAAGTCTTTCATACCAAGCCCTAGGGGCTTGTTTTAAACCATAAAGAGCTTTATCTAATTTAAAAACAAAATCTGGATGTGTAGGATCAACAAACCCGGGGGGTTGTTCAACATACACCTCCTCTTCAATAAATCCATTTAGAAAAGCACTTTTAACATCCATTTGAAATAATTTGAAATCTTTATATGAGGCAAATGCTAATGTCATCCGTATGGCTTCAAGCCGTGCTACGGGTGCAAAGGTTTCTTCAAAATCGATCCCTTCGATTTGAGTGTAACCTTGGGCAACTAACCTAGCCTTGTTTCTAACTACATTACCCGATTCATCCAACTTATTCTTAAAGATCCACTTAGTACCAATTGTTGGTCTATCGTGGGGCCTAGGAACAAGGTGCCAAACTTGGTTGCGCTCAAATTGATTGAGCTCCTCTTGCATGGCTAGCAACCAATATGAATCGGCCTCGGCTTCGAGCACATTTTTGGGTTCTATGTGTGAAATAAATGCAAAGTGGCCACAATAATCTTGAATTTTAGAGCGAGTAGTTACCCCTTTTGATACTTCACCTATGACGAGGTCCTTGGGATGATGTGGATTGTATCTCCAATCCTTTGGTAGTGGTTGAGTAGGCTCCACCTCATGTGTTTGATTTTCATTCTCTTGTGCCTCTTCCACTTTAGCATTGCTTCCTTCATCATCCTTTGGTTTGTCTCCCATAGTAGAAGCATCCTCCAAGGTCACTTTCTCCATGCCTTCATCCAATGCATCTATCTCTACAACATTCTTAACAAACTTGTTAGATTCCTCAAACTTAACATGAATAGACTCTTCAATAGTCAAAGATGATCTAATGAAAACTCTATAAGCTTTACTAGTGTTTGAGTAACCTACAAAAATAGCCTCATAAGATTTAGGATCAAATTTTCCCAAATTATCTTTTGTATTTAAAACAAAACATTTGCATCCAAAAACTTTAAATAGGAAACATTAGGTTTTCTAGAAAAATACATTTCAAAAGAGGTTTTAGTAGTATTTTTACACAAGAAAACACGATTAGATATGTAGCATGATGTATTTACGGCCTCGGCCCACAAATAATGTGGTAGACCATATTCACTTAGCATTGTCCTAGCCATCTCTTGTAATGTTCTATTTTTCCGTTCAACTACTCCATTTTGTTGTGGAGTTCTAGGACAAGAAAGTTCATGCTTTATTCCATGTTCATCACAAAAAGTGGTAAAGGGTTGGTTAATGAATTCACCTCCTCTATCACTTCTTATTCTCAAAATCAAAGAATCCTTTTCTTTTTCAACTCTTTTCTTAAAAGTTTGGAAATACGAAAATGCTTGGTTTTTGTGTTCAAGAAAGAAAACCCATGTGAATCTTGAAAAATCATCAACCAAAACATAAGCAAATCTATCCCACTTAGACTTTTGGTTTGTGTTGGGCCAAATAGATCCATATGGATTAACTCCAAAGGACGTGATGTCATGATATCCTTAATTGACTTGAAAGAAGACTTAGTTTGTTTCCCAAATTGACATGCGTCACAAACTCGGTCCTTTTCAAAATTCAAACAAGGAATACCTTTCACCATTTCCTTTGTGTTTAACCTAGAAATGTGATCAAAAGAAATATGCCCTAATCTCCTATGCCACAACCAAGAGTCATCATCGAGGGCTTTCAAACAAGTAATATTACAAGACATATTTAACATATCAATCATATAAACATTACTTTCACGAAAACCGAAAATACACAAACATTAGAAATTCTATCAATAACTTTACAAGCAAGATTATCAAAAACAACATCAAAACCTTTATCACAAAGTTGACTAACACTTAAGAGATTATGCTTGAGGCCATCAACTAAAACTACATTTTCAATTAAAGGAGAGGTGCCAAGTTTTACATTACCAATACCGATGATTTTACCCTTGGCGTCATCTCCGAAGGTGACGGTGCCACCTTCATGATATCTTGATAGGGTTGCAAAGTTGTTGATGTCCCAAGTCATGTGCCTTGAGCAACCGCTATCAAGATACCACAAACCTCTACGTCGTTGGGCTTTGGAAAGTACCTACATCATTTAAAACAATAGTTGACTTTGGTACCCAAACTTTCTTGGGTCCTTGAAAGTTAGTGTTACGAACCCAAACATTATGATGTGATGCACTTAGTCTATCATAACAAAAATTAGCTAAGTGTCCTTTCCGCCCACAATGTGAACATGAGTACACTTTTCTATACATGAAAGCATGATGTGTAGTGTGAGCATGTTTTGGGGTTTTGCCATGTTGTTTAGGTTGTGTAGCATGAACATGAACATGAGCATTTTTCTTTGGGGCTTGCTTCTTAGGAAACATAGCCTCAATTTTCTTTTTGTTAAATTCACAATTTTTCAAAACAACACTTAATGAATCTAATCTTTCCTTAAGCATAGAAACTTCATTAGAATCAATTAGTGGGGCCTTACCTTTGCAAGAAATCTTATATTTTTCAAAATCATTTTTAGTAGTGGTCAAGTTGGAAACCAAATCATCCTTTTCTTTTGTAAGAGTAAAAACTTGATGACTTAAAGATTCATTTTCCTTTTTCATTTTTAAATACTTTTTCTTCAAGAAATCATAATTTTGTGATAACTCAACAAAAGCTTCTCCTAGTTCATCCATGGAGAGTTCATCATCAAAAGGGGTGGAAGGGGTTACCTTGCTTGTGCTTTCATTGGCCATGAAGCACATGTTGGCGGTGTCAATCTCTTCTTCGGATTCGGTCTCCGAATCCCAAGTTGCCTTCATAGCCTTCTTCTTGTAAGGCTTCTTTGAAGTGGAAGGCTTTGCTTTTTCCGGACACTCCGCCACAATGTGTCCCGGTTTTTGGCAATTGAAGCATATGATCTTTCTTTCTTCTTTGCCTCCTTGCCATCTCCTTCTACCTTGGTACTTCGCCTTGTTGTACATCCTCCGGACATTCTTAACAAGGAGTGAGAGCTCCTCATCATCTTCTTCTTCATCATCTTCATCGGAGTGTGTAGCTTGACTCTTGAAGGCGATGGTCTTCTTCTTGGTAGGAGCCATGTCCTCCCTTGCTTTCCTTTCCATCTCATGGGTTTTGAGGTTCCCAATGAGACCTATGAGCTCCATCTCTTCATTGTCGTTGAGTTCCTTCAAGGTTGTAGCTTTAACTTCCCATGAAGGAGGAAGAGCCGGATGATCTTCCTTACTCTTTGATCATTGTTGATATCTTCACCTAAGGAAGAGAGTCCATTAGTAATCTTGGTAAATCTTGTAACCATATCATCTATGGTTTCATTTTCTTGCATGCAAAATGTTTCATATTGAGACCGAAGAAGGTCAATCTTAGCCTTCTTTACTTGTGAGGTCCCCTCATGTGTGACTATCAAGTGTGACCAAATCTCATATGCGGATTTGCAATGTATAACCCTAGATATGTCATCATCATTAAGGGCTTGTAGAAGTGCATAGTGAGCTTTGGCATTGGCATCGAATTCCTTAGTCTCTATTTCGGACCAAGTGGATTCGTCACCGGGGGGTACACTAAAGGACTTAGTCACGGCCTTTGCAACTCGGCTACCTAGAGATTGCAAAAACACGGTCATCTTAACTTTCCATATGGGAAAGTTAAGTCCATCAAACTTAGGAGGGGTTTTAATTCCATCGGCCATTTTTACTATATGAGTATGAATGAAATGATTAGCAAATTAGGATCTTCTCTAAGGTGGTTAAACCAAATCCTAGAGTCCAAGCTCTGATACCAATTGAAAAACACCTAGAGGGGGGGGTGAATAGGTGTGAATGCTAATCTAATGATCTTTTTAAACTTTTAATTAAATGAGTGATGCAACGATCTCTCAAAACACGACTAAGAGCCGAATACCCCTTGCGAGGTTCTGAACTCCTTCCTCCCAATTCCCCTAGATATGGGTTAGAGGTGCGCAATGCAATCGTGTTGTATAGAGGTGTGATCGATCAATGCCAAGTATGATGATGAGAAATGAGATGCACACAATGTAACACAACAAGTATAGCAAGTAAAGTAAACAAGACAAGATTGCACAAGTAGAGGGTTAGTTCTCAAGCAAATAATTCAAGATAATATAAAGCAAGAGAAATGTAAAGCAAGAATAACGCAAAGGCAATCGCAAACAAGATGATTTGTTTCGAGGTTCGAGCACACTTGCTCTAGTCCCCGCCTTCACCTCCGTGAAGGGTTTCCACTATCCACCGAGGATGCCTTTACAATTGGTCTACCGAAGACCGAGCACCGAGCTCCACCGAATACAAAGGACCTCTACCGAAGAGGTTGCTCCACAAGAAGGAATTACAAGAACAAAGTGATCACAACTTGATCACTACACTTTTTCTCAATCTTTTACAAACACTCTCACTTCAATTTACAACTTCACTATAGAATGAGTATAGGATTTTTGGCTCTATGAAGTGTGGTGAGAAAAACTTCAGTTGTAGAGTGATATAGAGAATCAAACACAACTGAAAAACAATCTTGAAAGAGTGGAATTGAAAGCTTTAAACTATTTTTCTTTTCTCTTTTGAAAACAACAAAACTTGAGGAATTTTTCTAAGTGGTATGAAGGAGAGACTTCTCCTCTATTTATAGGGTTGAAAATAAGTTAAAAACATTTTCTTTTCACCTAATTCAACCTGCAAAAGCACCCCAACAACTCTCCAAAAGTCTGTTAAAACAGAAAAAGAAAACAGATTTTCAGAAAATCCCAAAGAGGAAAGAGCCGTTGCTATTTTGCAGGCTTGGCGGTCGACCGGTCCGGTCGACCGCCAGGCCAGCTGGAAGTAGCCGTTGGCTCCCGGTCGACCGGTCCGGTCGACCGACCCAAAAGTAGGAAACACAGTTTCCTTCTTCCGGTCGACCGGTCCGGTCGACCGAAAATTCCCGAGAGCAGAATGCTCTCTGTCGGTCGACTGGTCCGGTCGACCGACGGACATGCACAAACAGTGCATGTCCAGGCACAGCGCCGGTCGACCGGGCCGGTCGACCGATGTTGCCTGACACTGAAAAACAGGGCTGTTTTGAGTTGGAAAAATTTTGATAAATATTTTAAAAATACATATAGCTAAGTATTATGCAAAAAATAGTTTATACACATGTTTTAAACAAGTTTTTTTCAGGATATAAGGGTTTGGTACATGTATATATAAACTAAGGCATAAAACTTAGAAATAACCATTTTCAAAAACTATTTTCAAAACATAGGAAATACATGAAACAATTGTGTGTGCAAATCCTAGAGCAAAATTTTCTATATTCAAACTTTAACATACTAAACTTACAAACTTCTAAACGACTTCAAAGCTATTCTTCAAGGTGGGCTATCTTCACTTGATCTTCAATATTGCAACTTGAGCCCAAATTGAATTATCTTGAGTCCAAAAGCCTTGTATTTGAGTGAGAGTACTTCTAGTATGATAATAAACCTGAAACACACTTAAACAACAATTGTTATTAGTACAAATAACTAATATGTTTTGTAATCATCAAAATACACTAAACAAGGGTGATTGTAACCTTGGGCCAACAAAATCCTCTGAAAACCCTCACGAGACAACACTCATCCTCTAGGGGTAACCTAGAGGTTTAACGGCATGTTACACGTGCTAAGTGCAGCCATGATTCCTACGAAAGTGAGTTAGAATAGGTAAGTTTTTATTTTCTTTTCCTTTTTTTTTTACTCGAGACGAGCAAAAAGATAAGTGTGCGGATGTGATAGGTAGTCAAAAATGCATATTTATCATCATATTTCCCTACTTATTCTTTTATAAAGTATTGCTACGTAATGTTTTATTGTTTAGTGTTGTGCAGGCCTTGAGTAATTAAAGAATAAAAAAATGAAGCCCAATTGAAGCACAAAAGCCCAAAAAGCCCACAAGCCCACATGCATGATTTATTTTAATAATTTAGAAGCTTCTATCTTATCTAACCTAATCTAAATTTAGATTTTAAATTATTAATTTAAAATCTAGGGGAGGCGGAGGAAGGATAAAGTAGGACTCTTAATTGCTATTCAAATCTAGGGGAGAAGGAAGAAGGATAAAGTAGGACTCCTAATTGCTATTCAAATCTAGGAGGAGAAAAAGGATAGAATAAGATGAATCATCATCCTAATTAAAGATAGAGATGAATTTTTATTTTGCTTGCACCACAAGATGAGGATAAAGGAGAGAAAATCTGAATTTAATTCGGATTTAGACTGGACACTCTTTAATATTTCAAACATAAGTTTCTCTATCGAAACTCAAATCTGATGATTCAAGATGTGTCAGAAAGAAAACTCGAAGTAATACAACTCTTATGTTGATCATACTTTCTAATTTAGCCGTATGATGAGCCATATTCAGTGATCAACATGGTAACAAGTTGCAGATCAGAATTGAATTTCTACATAACATTCTGGATAAGTCAAAACAAGTTTGGAGATAAGAGGAGAATTCAAATTCAGAAATATTTAACTCTTCTTATCTTCATACGCTTCCTATCCCTCTGGTTTTCTCCTATAAATACCCCTGCAGTACGTACAGAGCACCTCATCTAGAGAGAAGAAGAATAAGGCTAGGGTTAAGGATTTAAGATTTTTTTATTAGATTAGTTCAGTCTCTTTTGAGTTCTCTTCTTTGTAATTGCTATTGGCTTTGGCTTGGCTATTGTAAGGAGGAAGGAGAAGGAGCTTGTACCCAAGGATTGTATAGGTTATCTTTTCTTTTTTATGTTCTTATTCTTTTAATTTCAAGTCTACCTTTTTATTTCTTTGTCCTTGGTTTAGTTTTTTGTGTTGTTTTTAATCTTTCTTCCTTCTTTTTCTTTTCTTTAAACATCTTAAAAATAAAAAGAT
Source organism: Agave tequilana (assembly GCA_038442645.1). Classification (NCBI taxonomy): domain Eukaryota; kingdom Viridiplantae; phylum Streptophyta; class Magnoliopsida; order Asparagales; family Asparagaceae; genus Agave; species Agave tequilana. Next base: position 72,543 of record JAVJIF010005932.1, on the reverse strand, counting down.
GGATAAAACAAAAAGGATGTTAGGCTAGAATAATTCTAGGGTAGCTAATCACTAGATCGACTAGGGTTAGTTAATTAGTCTAATGGATTTGCAATCTAGGTTTAGATTAATCATTTGAAGTTTAGTGAGGATAGTCCAACTTAATGATTTAGATAATTAGGGCTTGGCTTTGGATTAGAGTAGGGTTTGGCTTTAGATTGAGTTTAGGAATATGGTTTGGCATAGTTTAATGATTAGGGATTGGCTTTGGCTTAGGGTAAAATTAGGGTTTGGCTTGGCGTAGTGTAGACAAGTTAAGTTGGACATCTTACTCTTCTTACTTAGGGTTAACAATCTAGATGAATGTTTCATTAGTTTAAAAAGATACAACCCCTAGATCGAGACTAGTGATGAAGGTAGATTAGCGACCTAGACTCTCTCTCTTGATTAGATCTACTTTCTTATTTCAAATTACAATCAACCTTTCTTCTAAGTCTTAACTACAGATATACCATGCTGCCAATTCTTACATCACCTCCCTTCTAGTGGAACACAACCCGCTTTGGCCCTTACTGCAGTGGATAGAATTGAACAACAAGAAGAATCTAACCTTCTAATTATTTGTTTTTATTTTTGTACATATTTATTCTCTCGTTCAAGTCCTCAATCACACACCTCTGACGGTTAAAAAATACTTATATCTCTGGCGGGTCTACTCTTACTTGTTATTCTCGTCAATAGAATGACAGGTTCACTTAAAATCACTGTTAGGTTAATATCACACCTTTAACAGTGTTCTCACTTATTCTTAGCTGAATCTTAATTATGTTAATACTAAACCTCTGATGATCATAATCCTCCGCAGAGCAAAAACTTCACTTGTCATTCTCATCCATCATAGAACGACAAGTCCATAAAACCTATTTTACTCCGGTCAAGTTAATATCAGACCTCTGACAGTAACCTTTTTAATTTCTTAAATGGAATTTTTCAACTTTGATTTGCTAAGTTAGAATATCACACTTCTAGCAAATCAAAGATAATCACTTTCGCTTGTCTGATTTTCAATGCAAAAAGTAAGTCAAGGCAAATAAGAAGGCATAAAAGTGTCATTTTTATTCAAAAATATGAAAGTGATACAAAACGCTCTCTTTTTCAATAAGATTGAGTGTTACAATAAAGGAGTACAAAAAAGTCCCTCTAGCTTAGCGAAAGATTGCACTCACTCCTTAAAACATTGAAGATACACAAAATTCATCTTCTTGACTGTGGTCGAAACAGCAGATTAACCTCCTCTCCTCTTGAAAACAATAGTGTTTCTTGAGGTCGAAATGCAAGGGAGCATTCTGATTCCACTCTACCAACTGGTGCGAAGGTCTTCACAAGGCCGTAATCCTTCGCTTAATGGAAGATCCACCACCAGAAAGTCATCCAATGAGTATGGATTTTTCATTGCTATCACTTTTTTGAATAAGATTGGTGAAGGGAGGATCTGAGACCTTACTGGTGACGTCCTCTTTTTCGTGACCTTCAAATGCGTCATGCTTATTTGTGATAAGAAAGGGTCTGAGACCTTACTCGTGCATCATGTCCAATAATGTCTTGATGTGTATCGAGAAATGTGCGGATCTTCCTCGCCTTTGGACAAAAGTTTTGACTCCTCAAGTGGTCGCCAATCGAACGAACTGGTCATTTCATGTCTCCTAAATGGATGCGACAAGGACAAGACACTGGAAATAGCACCAACGATATAGCCATGTAAGAAGGAAAAAACTCAAGGGTTAAATTTCTGCAAAGATAGAAAACATGAATCCAGAAGCGCAGACGCGGGTTTTAAGTCATGGAGTATAGACGCGAGTCTTATACGTGAATCTCGCGTTAACTTCAAGACGCAGAGTTTACCATGATCTGCATAGAAAAAAATATGGATCCGAATGCATAGCCCAACATTAGACTCGTGTCTGAGGATTGAAACGCGGGGCATATATTAAAGGCACAAACGCAGGCCTTAAAAATTTTCTAAGTCGCTCCAGACGCATGTATTATATGAGAGATCCGCGTCTAAGGCTTCGAGATGAGAGTTCGCCACACTCGTGTCTAAAGATCTCAAAAGAGCAGGCTTAAAAATTTTCTAAGTCATGAACTCCAGACGCGAATCTTATATTCAAAACTCGTGTTTGAGGCCTTAAAACACGGAGTTCGCCATGCTCGTGTCTGAGGAACTTTAGACTCGAAAATATACAAACTCGCATTCCATCAAGTTAATATGAAGATCGTGTTTGCAGAGCATGGACACAGAGATCTCAAGTTGACTGTCTAAACATTGGGAAAGGAATCTTCAAAATTTTCAGAAAGAGATCAAGAAACAGAGCATGGACGCTTGGTGATCGTACATATATTTTGTATTCTTTTCATTACACTCCTACATTTATCGTGTAATAAATCTGCTAATTTTCTTGTCTTAAATACCTATTTTGCAGAAGATAATAATGAAGAGAAAGGGGATTAAACTAAATAAATACCAGTTAAAATCAGATTTAACTTGATCTATTTGGTTAGCTGAGGATGATCCCAGATCTAGTTAGAACAAATCAAGGATTGGGGCAAATGTTCAGCTGAAGATCAGAGCAAATCAGAAAAATAACACCAAATAGAAACCGGTAAAATTTAGAGTTCATCCATTTTGGTTAGCTAAAAATCAACCGAGGATAATATCAAATAAAGAGAGATAAATGGATAAAGAAAATATCAATGGATGAGATGAAGCAAGTTTGACTCAGATTCTGACTGGATACATTTTACTATTTAAATCATAACTTTTGCTACCGAATCTCAAATCTAATGATTCAAGATGATACAGGAAGCAGCCTTACAGGGCTACAACTCTTATGTTGATCACTATTTCTAATTTTGTCATTTGTTAAGTGATATTTAGAAATCAACATACCAACAAATTGCAGATCAGAACTGAATATCCACATCAAATCAAGTTTGGAGATAAAGGGAGGATTCAAATTCAGAAATAGCCAGCTTTCCCTATCTTTACACTCCTCTAACCTCTGCATTTCTTCTATAAATACCTGTAATCTCAAAGGCAAAGGGGACGACCATGCAGAGATAGGAGTTAGTCCAGTTTTTCATTCTTTGTAGTGTAGGTTTTTGTTTTCTTTTCATGTAATTTTTATTTCTTTGTAAGTATAGTTTAGACTGAGATTCATGTAAGTAAGAGAGAGAGGCCAATGTTGAGAGTGACACCGATGTACCTCCTCCTTTCTTCCATCATTTCTGCAAGCAATAAAAGGTAACTTTTTTTATGTTTGTCTTTACTTTTGTTTCCTTCTTCTTCTTTCTACTTTTTCTCTTTTGGTTATGATGAGCATTCAAGTGAATCTAAAAGCATCAGTATAACAATGTTTGTATGAGTGCCAAAGATATTTCATGATGATGTTCTCCTCCTCAAGACTCCGTATCATTTCATTCTTGTTCGTCTTGATGATGTAATGTGAATGGGGACTGAGCTCGATCTTATGGCTTATGCGTTGAACGCCTCCGAAGCAAGGTAGAACATGCAAGGGTTCCAGGTAAGTCATCAACCAAAGGAGGTAAGTATTTCTTTAATCTTTTCTTTCTTTTCTTTTATTTCTTTAGTTTAGATCACTAACACCAACAACACCTTCTTTTATCACTCCTTTTCCATTTCTTTGTACATATCCAATTCTGGTTTCTCCATCTCTCACTTTCTTCCTAACTTCATTGTAATTTATTTTTCTTTTCTTTTTAAGAAACTAAAGAAGAATTTTAACCATCCTTTGTATCTTAAAAGAAAACTTGCTAAACAAGCTTCCATCGCTAGTCCCTCCTTGTGGATCACGACCCGCATAGCCACTTGCTATCGCGGTAGAATTGAGTAACTTGCATATTTAATCTTAAGTTCTGAAATACTATATTTTGTGTGCAGGTTCAACCACAATCAAAATTTTTGGCGCCGTTGCCGGGGAGGGACGGTAAGTTACTCTCTTTAAAAGTTTACATTTTTGGTTAACTTTCTTCTTTGTTTTTTGTACAGATTTAACAACAAGAAATTCTTGTTGCAATGGACACATAAGTGGCCTTGGACTCTGCTCAAGAAAGCAGAGCCAAGAAGCCCTCAGATTTGCCACATTCCAGTGGCAAAACTGAGTGAACTACTAACCTGTATTTTTGCAGGTTGGCTGAATTGAAAATCTGAATTTCTGTAGCATTTATCTCCTTGTTTGACTCACTGCATATACATTTTTAACACAACAGTAAAAAGTTGATTGTAAATGCTAAAAATGATTTAGACTTTGCATTTAGGGCACGTGTCTATTTCATTTCATTTTTTATTTACTATTGAAGAGTGCTGGAGCCAAGGTATGTGTGCATAGCATTTAGTATAAGGTTCATTCTTGTATGAAATATTGCTTGAATGTTACTTTTTTCTATATACTTGTACACTGCACTAAATTGACTTAAGGGCTTGTCCTATAAACAAGATAAGGTGGGGAAGTCATTACCCTCTCTTAACCCAAAAACAATCTCCTCACTCACTAACCCAAGCCTAACTAAAAATGAGTAGACGTTAGCCCTAGGGACATCTCAGACTCAATTAGGAAATTATCCTAAGGGGAAAGGTGTTGGAATTTGACTCCTACCAAATCAGTGTCTAGGAAGGGGGTTAAAGGCCGAAAGCCCGAAGATTGGTGGTTACTTAATTAAGGAACGTCTTTGACGGATAACCTCCCACCAATCTTGCCCTGACCTGGCTGATTAGCTTGTAGTCAAAGTCTGCATTATACCTCCTATGGACAGTCTAACCAGTTAGGAGTCATCTAGGTCAAAGGTCTACCCTAACTTAGGTTAGAATTTTTTTCTTTTTTGTTTGCTTATTTGTTTGTTTTTTTTTCTTTGTTTGTGTTTTATTGTGTGATATGGCTCATAACAACAATTTTTTCAATTTTAATGGTAATCTATATTACACACCAACCTCTTTTTCGGATATTACCAGCCCGGCAAATTATAACTTTAACCAACCTAGTGTGCCGGATTGGTCTTATCCGAATCAATATAACCCATGCCCCCAATCTTATAACCATAATTTCTAGAATAATTTCAACTCTTCACAGAGTCAGTGGGAATTCACCTCCCCGGAGTCCATTTTTCAACCAACTAGTCCTCCTTATCCACCTTGTCCACAATATTTCCAAGATTCATACTCAGTTTCACCAGTCCAAAATAGAAAACTATCGATTTTGGAAATGAGTATGCGTGAGTCCAAACAAAAATCACAAATCTGATGGACTCACAATTTCACCACCAATTTCAAAACAACACTTTATCTTTTCAACAAAACGATGAACCAATCAACTATAAAAAGATGCTTGAAGCCATGACTCAGGCTCAAAACGCTCGTAATCATGACATAGATATGATGGTCCAAACTCTACATTCTCACCGTTTGGCCAGTTCTGATGTTGCTAACCATTCAGTTAGAGCCGAAGAGTCATGTTGTTTTGGAAAACAAGGTTCCATTTCAGAACAATTATTTGAACTTGCCCAAACTCCAAATTTTGAAAATGACATTGACAGTTTGGCAAGTTATCCCTTTCCTGAAATTGAACTTGAGAATGAATATAATCATGAACCTCAACTTAGAGATTCAATTCTACTTCTTGATTCAATTATGACTCCGGTGTCTTCACCTGATTTCAATCTTTTTCCCGAGTCAACATTGGATCCTATGCCAATTCATAATGAAATTGAATCGCCGATCTTTGATGATCATTTTATTGAACTTGACCAATTTCATACTTTTGAAAGTCCCATTGACAAATTGGCAAGTTCTCATTTTTATGAAATTGAACTCAATGAGAAATGTGACCTAAATTCTTAAATTTGTGATCCAGTTCAAATTCCCAAATCAATATTTACTCCTGTTTTGTTACCCGATTTGAGTAATATTTTAGAGTTAGTTTTGATTCCCACACCTGTCATTCTTGAACTTGAATCACCAATATTAAGTCACATTCTATTGTGGGAAAATGAATGTGGACTTGAGTTTCAACTTCTTAATTTGGACCCACTTACTGAACCAATCTCGACTCCTGAACCTTTGCTTGACTTAAGTCACTTTCCTGAGTCGGTATTTGTCACACCTTCTTCCCAAAATACGCTGGAGCGGAGACGCGACGAGAGTTGGCAACGCATATACGCAAGGAAAATACCTCACGTATACGCGTTAAGCCTTAAATAACCCGAAACAAACTATAAATTCCAACTGTAATAAATCATGATTACTGCAATATCACATATAAGCATCCACACATGATATCATATGAATAAAGATTGGAATAACAACTGAATCTTATATAATGAGAATCAGGAAATAATATGAAGGCAAAAAAGATAAGAATACCGGAATCGAATAGGGAGAAGCTCCAGCTCTTCGCGAAGCGTACAGTCTCATCGAACGCCTGCACAATAGAAACAAAGCGTCCAATATCTGGACGTGCAAATTCAGGGTTGTCAGAAAGCGACCTGGTGAGTGTGTATTTAAAGAGGAGAACTCATGCGTATAAACAATGTGCATAAAATAATAACAAGAATAACTGCAGATATAAGATAACTAAATAACATGATAAACAAATAACTGAAGAATAACTGCATAACAACATGAATGAAGATATAAGGCAACTATCACAACTGTAAACTAATAGCTGATGTCAAAATGTGTAACCTAGCATATGTCACTAGTCTGGTTGGTTGTTATTAACCTAACTAATGTAATACTTAGCTATGTCCCATGCCACAGCCGTTTTCCTACATATCAAATAAAGTTATCGTTGTTGTAACTGCCTGCTAATGTAGTGCATGTGTTTTGAAAGAGTACCGTGCATGATCGGTACCACGGTCTAACACCCCTGACGCTGAACCAGGACAAGCTGCAAGGCTCTAACAACTGAAGACCACAGCCCCACACAAAAAGACAACTAGTATGGCGCCGTAATCCGGGCGTAGCCCTGACAACTGACAACTGAATAGGTAGCCAGTACTACCTTGGTTCCCCATGGTTGGAACCCACAACTCGGTACCATAATAAGTCCTTCCAAAATACACGACATGCATCATCAGGCAATTACCTCTGTTCCCCGGGTTATGGTGTCTTTTATTAATAAGCAATCAATGTGATTTAATATGTAATAGTAACTGATATCTCCAACAACTGTTGATGTCAATATTAGCTGATAATCTGACAACTGACAACTGATATCTGACAACTGAGTAGCTGACAACTAATATCTGATATCTGAAATAAGATACTGGAGATATAGCTACTAACACAATGGTGTCACAAACAACTAGTAACTGATACAGATATCTACCAACTCCTATAAACTCTAAACACATCATATGATCACCAACAAATAATCTCACCAACTGATAAAGTAATAACTGCTATCTGATAATTCTGAAATACAAGATCACCGATATCGAATAGACCACTATCACAGTAGCTCAATCTCTATTAATTGAAGTAATTAATAACTAAACATGAAGCATATGGTATATCCTCGAGATCAACAGGTCAACAGATACTGAAATCATAACGAAGTAGGAAAATCATCCTCAAACAACATATGGCCTAGAATATTTACTTCAGATACTCAACATTAACAAAATATCATCTAAATAAATCCCAAATATTCATAACTATAAATCCAGCTACGTCAAACCTATCTTAATGAGTCAGGCTTCGTTATGAAGAATGTAAAATTCCAGATCAACTCTAACTCAAGATCAATCAAAATTACAGCCCAACTAAAACAGTCACATCTAGATACTGATCAATACTAATGTAAATAACATAAATCCCATTTCGACCCAAACTCCAACTAAGTCCATATACTGATCCAAGTATCAAGTAATCCAATTTCTTAATAAAATAACATCATAACAAGTCCATCATTAATACCCGAATGAGTCATCACCTAAGTTATTATCAAATGAAAGAATAACAAGTCTAAGAAGTACTCTACATAAAATATGTCATCTGTCCTCAAGTATGAACTGAGTCAACTATCCAGTAGATCGAAATGAGTCACTGTCTAAGGTACATCAAAACTAGGCCTAAGCCAATAACTCCAAACTACCAACACATGAAATGACACTGATACAAGCTCATATCAACTATGTAATTAAAGTGAACAATCATAGATATCTCATGAAGTAATACAAGTAACAAAACTGATAAAATATAACAGAAAGTTACATGAAATGATAAGTGCAATATGTAAACGCATACCGACAACGGTAAATAAGGAAATGCATAAGAATGAACACTCACATGAAATGACGCAGTTTTGGAATCGAATCGCCGTCTGGTCTTCACTGCACGAACCAGTACTGATCTATGGATCATCCCATGGATCGGTCTTCGAATAGCTTATGTATCGGGTCCACAACGAGTACGAATCCGGATCAGGTCTGGATCTCCTGCAACGGTCCGGATCTCACCAAATGAATCAAATCACTGCAACGCGCAACCAAACACATAAACTCACACAAACATACCCTCGTACACGTATACACTCCTCAATATACACGCATAAACATACGTGTACACCCGCATATGTACGTACACAAGTATACACATACACCAACATACATGCATACTTAAATAAATACCAACACACATTAATATAAATACGTACACTTATATATATACATATAATATACATACGCCAATAACACATATACATGTATACACATGCATACACACGCATATACACCCATGTATATACGTACGTATATACATACATATATATATACAAATATATACTTACACCCTCACATGCATGCTAACCCATTAATACATATACATGATTATACATAAACACATGCATACATCCAAACACCAAAGACACTCACGCACACACACTTGCATGCATGCAATATATATTTACCAACATACCCCTACACATAAAATATACTTCCCAATTATTACAAGATTACCCCTTACACTTATAAATACACTAACCTCGAGCCAATTTGCGGTGAGACTCTGGCGGAGGCGTCCAGGGCCGCGGAGGGTGTCGTTGGATAGAGGAGTTCATCGTGAAGGGCGTGGGGGTGTTCGCGATCGCCTGCAGTGATCCACGGTGACCCACGGAGAACCGAAAAATGGCTCGGAGTAATATATTTCCCGCACACAATCAAGCACAAATGAATTAAAGTACACATTTATAGCACACCTCCAACTCACGCAACACACACTCCCATGCATCTAATTTCACAACTCACATTAACATGAAGTGCACATTAATAAACACTACCCCTTACATGAATATAAATACCTACATGAAAAATGAACAGAGAAGGGGGGGAAGGGAGCTCACGGCCAACGGAAAGGATGCGGCCTGGGCTTTGGGTTTCTGTGCTCGGACTGTGGTTGGGGCGGCCATGGTTCTGGAGTTGCAGCGGCTGCACACGGCAAGGAGGGAGGTTGGGGGCTGCCGCAGAGTGGAGGCTCGATTGGTATGGCAAGCCGTGGAGATGGGGATTCATCGGAGATGATGGCGGAGGAGGCCGGAGAGTCGCGGAGGCTAGCTGGAGGAGTCTACGGCCTCGACGATGGGCTATTGGGGACCGGCTGCGAGCTGCTGTCGGTGCTGCGGCTTGGAGAAGAGAGGGCAGGGGCGTGCTACCGTTGCTGCGCTGGATCTGCAAGCGCAGGTCAGAGAGGGAGGAGGCCAGCCCCAGCTGCCTGGGTGCTGCGCGCTCGCGGCTGGAGGCGCGCGCAGCAAAGGGGGGTGCTGCAGGTGAGGCTTGCGCAGGAAGGAGGGGACGGCTATGCTGGTCTGAAGTGGGGCGGCCTGGTGATGGCCTAGAGGGGGGCACGGGTTGGAGTTGGAGAACATGCTATGCCAAAGGGGAGATCTCGGGCTCGCCGGAGGGTTTCGCGCGGCCAACCAAGAGGGGGAATCTGGCTGTGCCTTGGTGGGATCGCCGACCTGGTACATGCAGCGGCTGTGTTTGGAAGGAGAAGAAGAGATTATAGATTAGGAATTAGGTTTAAGGGTTAGGATTAGGATTATATACGATGGGTTATTGGGTATGGATAACGGGTTTGGGTTGGATCCAAATGGGTAAAGGGTAATGGGTTAATGCTAATGAGTAATAGGCTTATTGGGTATGGGTATAGGCTAACGGGTATAGGGACAAGGGATAAGGCATGAATAAAAATCAAGGGAAAAGAAATATTATAAATACCACTACAAAATAATAATCCAATATTAACAACAACATTACTTAACCAAAATATTAATAATAATAATGCAAATAATATTACATGACCACACTAATAATAATAAATAATAGTAACAATAATAATAGTAATAATAGTAGTAACAATAATAATTAAGAATAATAACAAGAATAAGAAAATAATAACAATAACACTAATAATAATAATAAATAATAACCTTAATGAATAATGGTAGTAACACTAATAATAATAATCTTAATAATTAACCATACAATAATAATAATAAATAATAATATTAGTAATACTATTATTAATTAATAAGCACTAACAATATTAAAATAACAATACTAATAGTAATAAGAAATTAAAAATATTGACACGCCAATATGGCAATAGTATATAAAGCCAAAGTGTCATTTACTATCTTAAAAATAAATTTCCATATTTAATAATAATAATAATCACAAGAAAGAAAATGATAAATTAAGTTTATTAAAAAAATAATCAGTAAATCAAAATAAATACTTTAGGAAAATAAAAATACGGTATTTCTAACTAGGGATCTTACAGTATTAGTTCCAGTACTTCCTGAGACCAAGTCAATCATTCTATCTTTTCACACTTCATTTTGGATAAGGCGATTGACAAAATTGACTCCAGAATTAATTATGGAATTTGGAAATTAGATGGGGTTAAATTTTTAATAAAAAACGTTCATGTATATATCATTTTAGTGGGTTATATTAGAGAAATTTCTGGTAGGTTCCTCCGAACTCCACGAAAAGTCGATTGGGCCGCATTTCGTGGACCAATCAGACCACCACCGGAACCACCACTTTAAGGTAATATTTCCTTCCTTTCTTCTTTTTCATGCATCTATGCATTAATTCATAAATTGAGAACAATGCATGAGATAGGCGTGGGGAAGGGTTCTAACATAACTTAGATTTTTCTTTTTATTAAAAAAATTCAACATTTTCTTTACATTTAAAAACTTTTTGAAAATAGAAACAATATTTTGACATATTTTTTGTAAGAAATTAAGTCAATTTTAAGGAATAGGAAAATCAAAATTAGTATTTCTTAAACTTGGTCAAAATAAGATTATTTGTTTGATTTTTAGAGTTAGGAAGATAATTTGTCAAAGTAATTTAGTCTTGATCTTTACCTTAATGAAATATGCACACTTCATACACTTACATACTTAGAGTTCAAAAAACGAAGATTCTTATGCCTTATAAAAAATTAAAAAAAGAAAAATATATATCTATAAAAGATGAACAAATCTAATTATTGATTAGCTAGGTGCTTTGGCCTAAGTAAGCCTTGGTATTTATGCGAAAGATGATTAAATAAGTTTAAGAAAAAAATATTAAAAAAATTCTCTGATTAAGCTAGGTATTTGTGCCTAATAAAGCATAAGTATTCACGCCTAAAAGTGGTTCATATAATAAAATTCTTAGTTTTGTGGCCTTGTTTGCTCGAGTCTTCAGTCTTGGGGTGTTTTCTCACCCGGTGTCCTAAGACCGTTTGGTTTGGGAATCATCGATTAAAGGCTCGTTACATGGGCAGATTAGAAAGCCTTATAGAACTAAGGAATAATACCACCAAAATATATATATATATATAAATAAATAAGGCATAAGAGTTAGAGTTAAAGAACCCTTAGTCAAAATTTTCACAGTCACAAGGTGCATATGACTTAGGGTAAAGTAATAGACTAGATGAGAAGTACAATTTGACTCCTTACTTTGATTGATAACAAATTTTTGAATAGAAACTAAGTTTAGGAATGAAAAATTGAGTTTTCCTATAACTTATAAATTACTTAAATCTTACAATTATATTTCAAATATTTTTCTCTTTCAAAATGCTTTTCGAAAATACTAACTCTTTGTTTCTCTTTTTTTATGGATTTTGCGGGTGTAATCCACTGAAAACCCTCACGAGACAAAACTCATCCTATAGGGGAAACCTAGAGGTTTCACGGCATGTTGCACATGCTCAGTGCAATCGCGTGACCTGCGAAAGTGGTCTAATAATTTTTACTATAGTTTAGTTGTTTTGCTCGAGAACGAGCAAAAGATAGGTGTGGGGGTGTGATCGTACATATATTTTGTATTCTTTTCATTATACTCCTACATTTATCGTGTAATAAATCTGCTAATTTTCTTGTCTTAAATACCTATTTTGCAGAAGATAATAATGAAGAGAAAGGAGATTAAACTAAATAAATATCAGTTAAAATCAGATTTAACTTGATCTATTTAGTTAGCTGAGGATGATCCCAGATCTAATTAGAACAAATCAAGGATTGGGGCAAATGTTCAGCTGAAGATTAGAGCAAATCAGAAAGATAACACAAATAAAAACTGGTAAAATTCAAATTTCTATAAATCCTTTTTGGTTAGCTAAAGATCAACCGAGGATAATATCAAATACAGAGAGATAAATGGATAAAGAAAAGATCAACGGATGAGATGAAGCAAGTTTGACTCAGATTTTGACTGGATACATTTTAGTATTTGAATCATAACTTTTGCTACTGAATCTCAAATCTGATCATTCAAGATGATCAAGAAAGTCGGCTTACAGGTCTATAACTCTTATGTTGATCACTATTTCTAATTCTATCATTTGTTAAGTGATATTCAGCAATAAACACGCCAACAAATTGCAGATCAGAACAGAATATCCACATCAAATCAAGTTTGGAGATAATGGGAGGATTCAAATTCAAAAATAGCCAGCTTTCCCTATCTTTATACTCCTCTAATCTCTGCATTTCTTCTATAAATACCTGCAATCTCAAAGGCAAAGGGGACGACCATGCAGAGATAGGAGTTAGTCCAGTTTTTCATTCTTTGTAGTGTAGGTTTTTGTTTTCGTTTCATGTAATTTTTATTTCTTTGTAAGTATAGTTTAGACTGAGATTCATGTAAGTAAGAGAGTGAGAGGCTTATGTTGAGAGTGACACCGATGTACCTCCTCCTTTCTTCCATCGTTTCTGCAAGCAATAAAAGGTAACCTCTTTTTTTATGTTTGTCTTTACTTTTGTTTCCTTCTTCTTCTTTCTACTTTTCCTCTTTTGGTTATGATAAGCATTCAAGTGAATCTAGAAGCATCAGTATAATAATGTTTGTGTGAGTACCAATGATATTTCATGATGATGTTCTCCTCCTCAAGACTCCGTATCATTTTATTCTTATTCGTCTTGATGATGTAATGCGAATGGGGACTGAGCTCGACTTATGTCTTATGCGTTGAACGCCTCCGAAGTAAGGTAGAACATGCAAGGGTTCCAGGTAAGTCATCAACCAAAGGAGGTAAGTATTTCTTTAATCTTTTCTTTCTTTTCTTTTATTTCTTTAATTTAGATCACCAACACCAACAACACCGACTTCTTTTATCACTCCTTTTCCATTTCTTTGTACATATCCAATTCTGGTTTCTCCATCTCTCACTTTCTGCCTAACTTCATTGTAATTTATTTTTCTTTTCCTTTTAAGAAACTAAAGAAGAATTTTAACCATCCTTTATATCTTAAAAGAAAACTTGCTAAACAAGCTTCCATCGCTAGTCCCTCCTCGTGGATCCCGACCCGCATAGCTACTTGCTATCGCGGTAGAATTGAGTAACTTGCACTCTTTAATCTTAAGTACTGAAATACTGTATTTTGTGTGCAGGTTCAACCTCAATCAAAATTTTGTTACTTAGGATAAAGTAATAGACTAGATGAGAAGTACAATTTGACTCCTTACTTTGATTGATAACAAATTTTTGAATAGAAACTAAGTTTAGGAATGAAAAATTCAGTTTTCCTATAACTTATAGATTACTTAAATCTTACAATTATATTTCAAATATTTTCTCTTTCAAAATGCTTTTCGAAAATACTAACTCTTTGTTTCTTTTCTTTGTGGATTTTGTGGGTGTAATCCACTGAAAACCCTCACGAGACAAAACTCGTCCTCTAGGGGAAACCTAGAGGTTTAACGACTTGTTGCACATGCCCAGTGCAATCGCGTGACCTGCAAAAGTGGTCTAATAATTTTTATTATAGTTTAGTTGTTTTGCTCGAGGACGAGCAAAAGATAGGTATGGGGGTGAAGGGTTCTAACATAATCTAGGTTTTTCTTTTAATTAAAAAAAATTTCTTGACTTTTAAAAAACTTTTTGAAAATAGAAACAATATTTTGACATATTTTTTGTAAGAAATTAAGTCAATTTTAAGGAAGAGGAAAATCAAAATTAGGACTTCTTAAACTTGGTCAAAATAAGATTATTTGTTTGATTTTTAGGGTTAGGAAGATAATTTGTCAAAGTAATTTAGTCTTGATCTTTACCTTAATGAAATATGCACACTTCATACACTTACACACTTAGGGTTCAAAAACAAAGATTCTTATGCCTTATTAAAAAAAAATAGAAAAAAAGAAAAAAATATATCTATGAAAGATGAACAAATCTAGTTATTGATTAGCTAGGTGCTTTGGCCTAAGCAAGCCTTGGTATTTATGCAAAAGATAATTAGATAAGTTTGAAATATTATATATATATATATATATATATATATATATAATATATATATATATATATATATATATATATATATATATATATATATAAGTCCTCTGATTAAGCTGGGTATCTATGCCTCATGAAGCATAAATATTCACGCCTAAAAGGGGTACATTTTATAAATAAAAACCTTGGTTTCGTGGCCTTATCTGCTCGAGTTTTTAAGTCCTTAGGGGTGTTTTCTCACCTGGTGCCCTAAAACTGTCCGGTTTAGGTATCACTGACTAAAGGCTCGTTACATGGGCATGTTAGAAAGCCTAATGGAATTGAGAAATAAATACCACCAAAAATAAATATAAATAAGGCATATGAGTTAATGTTAAAGAACCCTTAGTCAAACTTCACAGTCACGATGGTGCATATGACTCAGGGTAAAGTAATAGACTAGATGAGACGTATAATTTGACTCCTTACTTTGATTGATAATAAATTTTTGAATAGAGACTAAGTTTAGGGATGAAAAATTCAGTTTTCCTATAACTTATAGATTACTTAAATCTTACAATTATATTTTAAATATTTTCTCTTTCAAAATGCTTTTTGAAAATACTAACTCTTTGTTTCTCTTTCTTTATGGATTTTGTGGGTGTAATCCACTGAAAACCCTCACGAGACAAAACTTGTCCTCTAGGGGAAACCTAGAGGTTTAACGGCTTGTTGCACATGCTCAGTGTAATCGAGTGACCTGCAAAAGTGGTCTAATAATCCTTAGTATAGTTTAGTTGTTTTGCTCGAGGACGAGCAAAAGATAGGTATGGGGGTGTGATTGGTCACTAATATTGCACATTTAATTTATTTGTAGGCCTATTCCTAAAGGAGAGTGAAGAGAAATGAGCCCAAAAGCCCATCAAATTCTGAATTAAATCAGAATTAATTCGAACTCAGTAAATCAGGGCAGATCAGGTCGGTTCAGATCGGTTGAAAATCAGTTAGAACAAATCCCTACAAATCGATCAGTTGAAGCCAAGGATCAAAGGCCATTTCGTCAAAATCCCAGACTTAAACTGCAAATCCAGCTGAAGATAAATACAAATCGAGAAGCCGGGGAGCACCACCAACAGGGTGTGGCCACCTAGCCATACCCTGGCCGCAGAAACGCGGCCAAAGTCGCGTTTTCGCGGCTTTGTTAAGGAGTTAGGGGAAGCGTTTGCTCCCCCTATCTTCTCACACCTCTCCCTCTGGGTTTTTTCCTATAAAAGGCAGGATTTTCACTGTAAGGGACGAGCAAGCAGAGAATAGAATTTAGGATAATTTGTAGTTTGTAACTTAGGTTTTTAGTATTCTTTTTATGTAATTTTTACCTTTCTTTATGTAACTGAGAGGAGAGACAAGTTTCATGGAGGAAGGAGATCAAGCTTGTACTATGGGTGACACCGATGTAAGTAAGTATTTTCTTTCATTGTTATTTGAATTGAATCAAAATTTCTTTTCTTTATTTACTTTGTTTTCTTTTACTCTCCTCTGATGTGTTGCAATCCAAGAGAATCTGATAGCCTCGAGACTGCTTAGCCGTTGTAAGTGCCCTTGATGGCCTATGGTGATGAACAACCCTTCTCTTGCTAGTATAGTTTGCCCTTTTATTCGTAGTGTAGTTCGAGAATGGGGAAGATCCTATACGCCATGCATGATTGCCTTCAAAGATAAGGTAAGTCGTCGCAACGGATCCAAGGTATTTGAGCACTGAAGAAGTAAGTAATTTTTAGATTGTCTTTCTTTTCTTTTATTCTTTAGTTTCAATATCACAATCTCAACCATTTTTATCACCCTTTTCAATTTCTTTGTAAATAATCTATTTTTCATTTTCCCACCTTCTAAAATCTACCACTTTCTTTCTAACTTCACTTTAACCTAATTTTTCTCTTTTTCTTTTAAAGAACTAAAGAAGAACTTTAACCATACTTTGTATCTTAAAAGAAAACTTACTAAAAAAGCTTTTATCGCTAGTCCCTCCTTGTGGATCACAACCCGCATAGCCACTTACTATTGCGGTAGAATTGAGAACCTTACACATCCTATTCTTAAATTTGAAATTCTGTATTTTGTGTGCAGGTTTACCTCAATCACTTGGATCTTAAGTCAACTATCTAAACCTCAAGAAAAAAGTTTCAAAAGCTTCAGGAAGAGATCAAGAGACAGTTTCTTTATGATTGGTGAGGACAGAGCCACAAGGAAATAAATTCTTATTATGGCAAAAGCTATTTCCTACCTGAAGAAGAGTTCATTAGAGGAAGGACAGCATCCGTCAAGACACGGCCGAAAGCACCTGAGGCAATGCGTTTTGATTTTGAAATCACTTAACAGTGATAATCTTCAAAGAAAATTGCAAAAAAGCATCATAACTTTGGATTCGTTTAAAGAACTTTGAAAGCTCTTTAGGATGCAGGCTTGAAGAAGAAGACAGACTAAGAGCCCAAAAGGTTCTTCAGAGCACCTGCCCATAAAGGAAAAACAGTCAAGATGAATGACTATTAAGAGGATCATCTCCCATTTATAAGCCCGCTAATGGACATTAATTAATGGCATGAAAATCTAAACTGCTATTAAAAGCCAATTACTAGCCTTAATTCGTGACCGGAATCTCAAATCCAGTCTAAGTAAGACACGTGGATTTTTGCTCCGGGAAGTCTCAATGACACGGGTCCCCAACCTTTAACACCGACTTTACCTTGAAAAATCCAGCGAGATTTTCGCATCTCTATAAACTGCATGCGACGCTTCAAGGCCACATTTGAAGTCCATATCCCTTGACAAACCAAAGGCTGTGTTCCCTCAACAGAATGAGGACCGCGTCTTTAACAATTCAGGGCTGCATCCTCCCTTCAATTTAGGGCTGCGTTCAAATTAAAGTTGTGTCTCTTTAGTGTTCTCAAGCTTGCGTTTGGGTAAAATCAGAGAGCTACGTCTCAACTCTAATAGAGTCGTGTCTCCTTGACAAAGTGAGAGCTGCGTCTCCACGTCGATACTCGCATCTCTCCAATGAATGAGAGTTGTGTTTCTACTTTAGACGAGGTGGCATCTCTAAAGCAACACAACCTTCACATCTACAAGATCTGTGTTCAGTCTCTGATTTTGTAATCAGTTCAACAGTACACTAGCAAAAATAGTTGGCAATCTCTCCCGGTTCAATAGTACACCGACAACCGCTCAGAGTACTGATGAGGTCCGGGCTGCATATCTAGTCACTCATGATGATCATCTCTGGTGGCTTTAAAGAGTTTAACAATACACTTATGAAGATAAAAACCAAGACAAGATCGAGCTCAAGGTATCTCAGAAGATTGCTAAACCAGTCTTGAGAGCTTGCTGCCAAAAAAAAGTCCAAAGTATTTTGAAACCCATCCCAGTCAACCATGGAGTTTCAAAAACTTTGAAGAAAGTTCTAGAGACTGTCTAAAAATCACTGAAGATAAGCCATCAAATAAAAGAGTTCATATTTCAGATGCGAGACTAGTCAAATCCACTCATGCAAAGGCAAAATGCAGAGCTCGAAGCCCGCGTCTCAACACCACTGCAATGCCAAGACGTAGAGTTCAAAGCCCGTGTCTCAGTATCACTTTAGTGCTCAGGCACAAAGCTTAAGGCCTGCGTTAAAGCTTGAAGCCCGCGTCGCAAATGCAAAGCTCGAGGCGCGTGTCTAATAACACGTTAATGAGGAAACACAGAGTTTGAGGCTCGTATTTCAACACCACCGCGGCGTCCAAACGCGGAGCTTAAGACACGCGTCTAGCTTAGCTCGACGGCTAAATGCAGAGCTCAAGCCCGCGTTTCAACTACAAAGGAGCCCTGCATCTCGGTTATGACTACCCTCATGACTGGGTCAAGTATTGCCTACGTAATGAGGGAGTTAACCCCCATCATGGAGGATTTTTAGGGGACAGTTTTACCCCTAAAATCCCTATAAATAGCTCAGTTTGTTATTGAAGAGGGGTCAAAGTTTTCAGCTGAGGAATACTTATAAAGAGTTAATGTAATACCCCGTTCCCGGAATACGTACTTAGTTGCGTATTCAGATTTTCGGTCGTATTTTTTCGATTTGTTTCCTGTATTTATTCTGTATTATGAATTCCTTATATGACTGTTTTGTCTTGGATTTGGATTCGTGGATTCGGAGTCAGCCCTAGTCTGAACCGAAGGCCCGATCCTAGAGTATTACTCGATTTAGACATTCTGATAATTAGAATTGACCGATTTTAGTTTTAAATATCATTTTCCAATATTATATATTTTCTATGATTTTCTAGATTTTTCTGGAATTAAAATGAAAGTCTTCAAAACCGGTGTCGGCCAGTGCCGCTGACCGATTCCTGGATTTTTAATTCTCAAACAGTTTGGAATTTCATGATGGTCCTTTAGGCTTTATTCCTTAGAATCATATTTTCTACCTACATTCTTTTTCTGAGGATTTTATGAATTTATGAAAATTCCATCGGAGTCGGTAGGTAACTGATTCCGGGATTTTTAGTTTTAAAACTATAAAGTATTTCTTAAAACGGATTTCACTATGATACTTAATATAATATTCTTGATTTTTGATAATTATTTCGGAATCGTTCCGAGATATTTGAATTTCGGACGATTCCGGTATTTTCCCGAAAGATTTCAGCATCCACGACTCAGTTCCGGGAATCCGCCACTTCCATTATTTCCACTTTTACTTCCAAGGGAATATCTTTCCTTATTCCAATTTATTTTCCTTTTTCCTTTTCCTTTATTTCTTTCCTTCCTCCACAACCACAAGCTTTTCTATTTTCCAAAAATCCCACTTCCTCCAAAATTCCAACACCACACACTTCCACCTACTTCCTCCATTAAATGCATCTCTTTTTCTCTCTCTTCCATGGCTTGCCAAGTGTGGCTAGAGGAGACACCTCATCCTCCCTTATTTGCAATTAAGTCCCTCTCTTTTGTTTAATTGCAACTCATTTACAAAATCTCAAACCTATATAAACTTTCCCTTTACATTTCTATTTTTTTCCTTTTCTTTCTTTTCTCCTCTCATTTCTTTCTTCTTCTTCTTCTTCTCCAAGAGAACCGGCCGACCCAACCTCCGGCCAGCCACCTCCGGCCACGTCGCCGGCGAGGACTCCTCCCAACTCCGGCCAAGCTCCACCTCCTCCATCACCAACAACAACTCCTCCATCTCCTTCTTCCTCAAGGATCATCACCAACTCTACCTTTCCTCTTCCTCTCCATCATCAATTGGTGAGTAATCTTCCTCATCTAGACTTGATTTATTCTTAGTATGTTTGTATTTTCATATCTTGTACAAATATGTCTTCAAATCCATGATTAATTAGTCATCAAACCAAAACCCTAGAAATCCGTTCTGTTTGCTGTTTTCCCACGATTAGTCGACTTGACCTAGCCATTAGTCGACTAACCCTTTCATTTGAAACTTAACCATTTTCTGGAAACACAGTTTTAGTCGACTTACCTTAGTTCCTAGTCGACTTGAGACCCTTAGTCGACTACACTTTTGACCCTAGTCGACTAACTCTTCCCGAATCAGAAACCCCAACTTTCTGTATCTCAGTTCTAGTCGACTTGACCACACTATTAGTCGACTTAGAGTATCTGTTAGTCGACTACCTATTTTACTCCAGTCGACTAACTATTCCCTGAAACCAAACCCAACTCTCTGTTACACAGTTTTAGTCGACCAGACCCTACTGTTAGTCGACTAACTCCACTATTAGTCGACTACTCTTCCATCCTAGTCGACTAACTTTAGCTGGTTGTCTTAGTTGATTCCTTTCTTGAATATGAACCTTACCCTCTAGCCTTATATCATGTATTGGTATTACTTGACTTGTCACTTGACAAACATCATCTTTCCTTCTCTCTTTCTCTCTTCTCTTCACTCTACACATTTATATCACAGGTTATGGCGCATCCCGAGCTTCCGTGGATTTCGGATCTTTCGGCACTTTGGTGATTTAGGCGAGTAGTCTCGCCTCTATTTGAGTTTCCCGTTTCATCGGTCGATAAGTATTTCGCTTCTTATTTCCATATTCATGTATTGCACTACATTGCTTGTATTATGGTAGCTTCATCTTGTGCTTGTACCAGGCTTATGATATGCTTGCTTCTTTATCGTATACCATGCGTGGCCGACCCTTCGTGGTCGTCGGGCTTTGAGTCACTTCCATGTTACTACTTGTCATTGCTTCAGACTTGTTAGTTGCATGCTTCCTTTTAACACATGTATATCACCTGACCATCTAGTATGTTATCACCTGACTACCTGGCATGCCACTACCTTGCTAGACCCTCTTGTTATGACATGACTGACCCGGACTATATCGATCTCATTGGTATGCATGTTACTTGATATACCACCACCTTGTCATGCTATCCTTTAAAACCAAGCATGATACACCTGACTTTGTAATTGTCATGTTTACGGGAATCCTGTCTTGTTTTATGGAACTAAGTGCCACACGGAACAAAGTGCCACACCTTACTCGGTGGGGGCCACCTCTTGAATCCGTGGGGGCCACCTCTAGAATCCAATTATTACTGTTATGTCCAGTTATTCCCGTAACCTGATAATTCTGTTAATAAACCATAAAAGGACAACTTGTATGGGTATGGGAGGAAGTGATGGATGCCGGAATGATATCTTGCTTATAGTGGTGGGGTATAAAAGTATGTATATACATATATATATATGTACTGGCGGTAGTGAATCTGAATTACTGAATAGGGGGACTTTGGGCCTCCAAAGCCGGTTCCAGGTGTATGGAAACCACTATAAGAAGTTCTATCAGTTCTCCATCTACTTCCGTTAACAACCCTCGACTTGCTTATATATGGATGTATGTGGGTTGGCCGTACACCAGGTCACATACCGAGATATATGGGTCAGACGAGTAATAATAATAATAGGTGTTTCCTGTGACCCCAGTTATGATTACTGTTATGATTCCTGTTTTGATACCTGTTATGCACTCTTGTCACATCTGTTATGTATTCTTGTTATGACTACTTTGCAACTCTGATTCTATACGCTTGGATTTTCGGTGGCATGAGATAAAGGTATATAGATGAGGGTTTCCTTGTTTGGATTATTCCTTCGATGTATTAGTCTCATGGGACGTGACTTAAGCGTATACAATCACTTTTGCTTATGATCAGCTTTACCTTGGATTTCCTGTTTTATGGATATTATGTTATACTTGTTCATATATATTTCACTTGTGTTCTAACCCTCCTGTCTTCGGTACTTGATACTTGTACTCATCCTGGCTCGCCACCTGGCATCATATCATACTCGCCTGGGGAGTTTCACTGACTCCCCTGGATTCTCATGTCCAGGTCCTGGAGCCCGGAGCGTGAGGATCTCCCCCTTTGCTGCTCAGAGTAGCGCAGCGGTGGCGCGGATCCCCAGCCGACCTTTCAGAGCTCCATCCTTCAGACCCCTGTATGCCTCTCGAGTTTTCCCTTAGCAAACTCGTGAGTGCCCTTTTTCTATTCATACTTGTACTTTTCCTTGTATATCTGTATGTGAGCTCCCTTTTGTACCATTCACATATGTATATCTTTTGTACTCTCGCATTTGCGCATATCTGTGATGTATTATTATTGTAATATTCATCACCTCTGGTGATAACTCTGTGATTGTATATATATGTGTTGGAATGTATAATGCACCATTTGCTTCCGTACTCTGATTCTTGTCTGTACTGATGCTTAGCGTATATACGGGAAGGTAATTCGGACTTACGTATATACGTTGCAGTGACGTCCCCGTATCGCCGGGATCGGGGCGTTACAGGTTGGTATCAGAGCCTAGGCTCTAACTTCCTCAGTACGTCCAGAGGGCAAATTAATGGTAAAGCGATTTGCAACTGGAATACATGAATCTTGGTTATACATTCCAACTGCAAGTGCGGAGTTATCTATTTCTTGACTATCTTTCCTTTGATTTCAAATCCCTCCTTGACTATCTTTCCTTTGATTCCAAATTCCTCCTATCCTTTCCCTGTTTTGGTTTTATGAAGCCTTATACTATTTTAAGATATGACTAGACTAGAGAGGTAGTGGCTGGTTCAGAATGAAGCTATTATGTGATCTCTTCGGCCAATTCTATGAAGCTTGGTATTCTCCAGATCGATCTTGATCTGGCTATCTTTCAGAGGACAGCAGTCGGATTCTTAATTATCGGTCTTCTTTATTATGATGCTCAGGACTATCAGGGTTTTCTTTATCTTCGGTATTCTGGCTCATTTATTACACAGCCACGACATCATCAGTATTATTCAGCATTATTCTAAAGATTTACTACACAGCCACGACATCATCAGCCGGAAATGCAGAGTATGATTATTATTCAGTTGACTTGAGAGCCCTACCTATAGTGCTTCATATCTTAATTGGTATAAATTCCACCCTTGTCCCCTTTGTATTCAATTTGCCCCTTAACGAAATTGCGAGGACGCAATTTTTGTAAGGTGGGTGGATTGTAATACCCCGTTCCCGGAATACGTACTTAGTTGCGTATTCAGATTTTCGGTCGTATTTTTTCGATTTGTTTCCTGTATTTATTCTGTATTATGAATTCCTTATATGACTGTTTTGTCTTGGATTTGGATTCGTGGATTCGGAGTCAGCCCTAGTCTGAACCGAAGGCCCGATCCTAGAGTATTACTCGATTTAGACATTCTGATAATTAGAATTGACCGATTTTAGTTTTAAATATCATTTTCCAATATTATATATTTTCTATGATTTTCTAGATTTTTCTGGAATTAAAATGAAAGTCTTCAAAACCGGTGTCGGCCAGTGCCGCTGACCGATTCCTGGATTTTTAATTCTCAAACAGTTTGGAATTTCATGATGGTCCTTTAGGCTTTATTCCTTAGAATCATATTTTCTACCTACATTCTTTTTCTGAGGATTTATGAATTTATGAAAATTCCATCGGAGTCGGTAGGTAACTGATTCCGGGATTTTTAGTTTTAAAACTATAAAGTATTTCTTAAAACGGATTTCACTATGATACTTAATATAATATTCTTGATTTTTGATAATTATTTCGGAATCGTTCCGAGATATTTGAATTTCGGACGATTCCGGTATTTTCCCGAAAGATTTCAGCATCCACGACTCAGTTCCGGGAATCCGCCACTTCCATTATTTCCACTTTTACTTCCAAGGGAATATCTTTCCTTATTCCAATTTATTTTCCTTTTTCCTTTTCCTTTATTTCTTTCCTTCCTCCACAACCACAAGCTTTCTATTTTCCAAAAATCCCACTTCCTCCAAAATTCCAACACCACACACTTCCACCTACTTCCTCCATTAAATGCATCTCTTTTTCTCTCTCTTCCATGGCTTGCCAAGTGTGGCTAGAGGAGACACCTCATCCTCCCTTATTTGCAATTAAGTCCCTCTCTTTTGTTTAATTGCAACTCATTTACAAAATCTCAAACCTATATAAACTTTCCCTTTACATTTCTATTTTTTTCCTTTTCTTTCTTTTCTCCTCTCATTTCTTTCTTCTTCTTCTTCTTCTCCAAGAGAACCGGCCGACCCAACCTCCGGCCAGCCACCTCCGGCCACGTCGCCGGCGAGGACTCCTCCAACTCCGGCCAAGCTCCACCTCCTCCATCACCAACAACAACTCCTCCATCTCCTTCTTCCTCAAGGATCATCACCAACTCTACCTTTCCTCTTCCTCTCCATCATCAATTTGGTGAGTAATCTTCCTCATCTAGACTTGATTTATTCTTAGTATGTTTGTATTTTCATATCTTGTACAAATATGTCTTCAAATCCATGATTAATTAGTCATCAAACCAAAACCCTAGAAATCCGTTCTGTTTGCTGTTTTCCCACGATTAGTCGACTTGACCTAGCCATTAGTCGACTAACCCTTTCATTTGAAACTTAACCATTTTCTGGAAACACAGTTTTAGTCGACTTACCTTAGTTCCTAGTCGACTTGAGACCCTTAGTCGACTACACTTTTGACCCTAGTCGACTAACTCTTCCCGAATCAGAAACCCCAACTTTCTGTATCTCAGTTCTAGTCGACTTGACCACACTATTAGTCGACTTAGAGTATCTGTTAGTCGACTACCTATTTTACTCCAGTCGACTAACTATTCCCTGAAACCAAACCCAACTCTCTGTTACACAGTTTTAGTCGACCAGACCCTACTGTTAGTCGACTAACTCCACTATTAGTCGACTACTCTTCCATCCTAGTCGACTAACTTTAGCTGGTTGTCTTAGTTGATTCCTTTTTGAATATGAACCTTACCCTCTAGCCTTATATCATGTATTGGTATTACTTGACTTGTCACTTGACAAACATCATCTTCCCTTCTCTCTTTCTCTCTTCTCTTCACTCTACACATTTATATCACAGGTTATGGCGCATCCCGAGCTTCCGTGGATTTCGGATCTTTCGGCACTTTGGTGATTTAGGCGAGTAGTCTCGCCTCTATTTGAGTTTCCCGTTTCATCGGTCGATAAGTATTTCGCTTCTTATTTCCATATTCATGTATTGCACTACATTGCTTGTATTATGGTAGCTTCATCTTGTGCTTGTACCAGCTTATGATATGCTTGCTTCTTTATCGTATACCATGCGTGGCCGACCCTTCGTGGTCGTCGGGCTTTGAGTCACTTCCATGTTACTACTTGTCATTGCTTCAGACTTGTTAGTTGCATGCTTCCTTTTAACACATGTATATCACCTGACCATCTAGTATGTTATCACCTGACTACCTGGCATGCCACTACCTTGCTAGACCCTCTTGTTATGACATGACTGACCCGGACTATATCGATCTCATTGGTATGCATGTTACTTGATATACCACCACCTTGTCATGCTATCCTTTAAAACCAAGCATGATACACCTGACTTTGTAATTGTCATGTTTACGGGAATCCTGTCTTGTTTTATGGAACTAAGTGCCACACGGAACAAAGTGCCACACCTTACTCGGTGGGGGCCACCTCTTGAATCCGTGGGGGCCACCTCTAGAATCCAATTATTACTGTTATGTCCAGTTATTCCCGTAACCTGATAATTCTGTTAATAAACCATAAAAGGACAACTTGTATGGGTATGGGAGGAAGTGATGGATGCCGGAATGATATCTTGCTTATAGTGGTGGGGTATAAAAGTATGTATATACATATATATATATGTACTGGCGGTAGTGAATCTGAATTACTGAATAGGGGGACTTTGGGCCTCCAAAGCCGGTTCCAGGTGTATGGAAACCACTATAAGAAGTTCTATCAGTTCTCCATCTACTTCCGTTAACAACCCTCGACTTGCTTATATATGGATGTATGTGGGTTGGCCGTACACCAGGTCACATACCGAGATATATGGGTCAGACGAGTAATAATAATAATAGGTGTTTCCTGTGACCCCAGTTATGATTACTGTTATGATTCCTGTTTTGATACCTGTTATGCACTCTTGTCACATCTGTTATGTATTCTTGTTATGACTACTTTGCAACTCTGATTCTATACGCTTGGATTTTCGGTGGCATGAGATAAAGGTATATAGATGAGGGTTTCCTTATTTGGATTATTCCTTCGATGTATTAGTCTCATGGGACCGTGACTTAAGCGTATACAATCACTTTTGCTTATGATCAGCTTTACCTTGGATTTCCTGTTTTATGGATATTATGTTATACTTGTTCATATATATTTCACTTGTGTTCTAACCCTCCTGTCTTCGGTACTTGACACTTGTACTCATCCTGGCTCGCCACCTGGCATCATATCATACTCGCCTGGGGAGTTTCACTGACTCCCCTGGATTCTCATGTCCAGGTCCTGGAGCCCGGAGCGTGAGGATCTCCCCCTTTGCTGCTCAGAGTAGCGCAGCGGTGGCGCGGATCCCCAGCCGACCTTTCAGAGCTCCATCCTTCAGACCCCCTGTATGCCTCTCGAGTTTTCCCTTAGCAAACTCGTGAGTGCCCTTTTTCTATTCATACTTGTACTTTTCCTTGTATATCTGTATGTGAGCTCCCTTTTGTACCATTCACATATGTATATCTTTTGTACTCTCGCATTTGCGCATATCTGTGATGTATTATTATTGTAATATTCATCACCTCTGGTGATAACTCTGTGATTGTATATATATATGTGTTGGAATGTATAATGCACCATTTGCTTCCGTACTCTGATTCTTGTCTGTACTGATGCTTAGCGTATATACGGGAAGGTAATTCGGACTTACGTATATACGTTGCAGTGACGTCCCCGTATCGCCGGGATCGGGGCGTTACAGTTAAACTCTTCTACCAACTTGTTGAGTTCAAGTTTTTGCCTAAGCCTCTTTGAGATTTCATTGGATAGGAGTTGTGCTACTCCATCGGTGATCCAAAGAGAAAAGTTTCAGAGGAGCTTGAAGTTCACCCAGTCAACAGAAAAAAATTCACTTGCCATTGCTACGTAAAGAACCCAGGCTTAAACAAAGAGAAGATCTGAGCTTGAGTGTCTTCTCTCTCTTGTTCTTGGGATTTGAATTGTTGTAATCTTTCATTGATTCAGGAGATTTTGTAATATATTCTCACATTCCCCCCGGTACACATCTCCTTTCGGTCTCAAACCTAGCCATCAATATAGCCGTGTACATCAACTAATTACTTGAGGAATAGAAATAGAAACTTAATATGATAAGAATTCAACATGAAGAACAAAGTAGTAAAATAGAATTAATACAAAGCAACTAGATTAAATCTTCATATAAATTGCCTACATCAATACTCTAACTATGGAGATTTAGTTCATGACAAAGAAATTGCAAAGCAAAATAATAAACATGATTTCTATTTTCATATAGTAAATTAAAAGAGAAAGGAAAAAGATAACACCAATTTGAGGGTCACGTCTAATCCTTAATCGCCGCTTCTTTTCTGATCCTCTTCTCTTCAAAGCAAGAATTTTATATAAGAAAGAGAGAAACTGAAACCTAAATTACAAAGCTTGTTTTTATGTTTGAATGAGTATCCAAGTACAAGGATATTGCAGCCTTTTATATAAACAACCTCATAGCTAATTACAATAAGAATAACAATAAAATTTCTAATCCAACTTAAACATGGTGTGGGAATTTAATTTTAAATAAATTGCAGTTAGCTAGCATTGATTATTGAATACAACTCATTAAATGTCTGAATTGAAAAAGTTGTCAACAAAAGAATTATACCCTTTTAGTCTTTTCTGTAGCATCTTGAATCATCTTTCTAGAGCATATTGAATCATCAGAATTGGATTTTTATAGCGAAAATTTTGACCAAAATACTAAAAGGTATCTAGTCTGAATTCAAGTCTGAATCTGATCTGTTTTCTCTATTGAATAGTGTTCAACTGCTCAGCCAAAAATTCGGCCGTGCAGTTGGATTTTTGGCTGGATTTGATCTCAATTTTGATAGATATTTTCTCACATCTTATAGACTCTTTTGGCAAGTCTATTAGGTCTCTGAATATCTAGATCTTGAAATATATTTTCATAATCATCTCTTTAACATCGATTTTTGCTTTTCTATCTCTTTTCTATAATTTATACTCTTGACCTAATTTCTTCATAAACATAAACAAAAACACCCGTGCAATAATAAACGTGTAATAAAAGAGGTATAAAAGTGATATAAAATATAAATGATAATCACAATTATCACACCCCCATACCTAACTTTTCCTAGTCCTCATGCAAAATCCTAATCTAAAAGGAAAAAGAAAAACTAAAAAAATCCTAACTCACGTTCATAGGAATCATGGTTGCTCTTAGCACATGTAACAAGCTGTTAAATCCCTAGGTTATCTCAAGTGGTCGAGTGTTATCTCGTGAGTATTTCCAATGAATATGCCAACAAACTTTTGTCAAAAGAATATAGAAAGATTTAAGAAATAAGGATAAAGTAAAATAAGAACAATTGAAAAATAAAGAAAGAGAAAAATAAAAGAAAGAAAAAGAAAAAATATTTTGGTCAAAAAGAATCACTAGAAAATAAGTTCAATAGTTTCCATAAGCAATCATCTTCAAGTTCAATCTCCTATCAAGAAATCCCATCTTCTTATCCTAGAAACATCAAATCCTAGCATATGCCATCATCCTGCTATGTTTTCCAATCCTATACATCTTTGTGAACGTATGATAGCTCTTAGCTTAAGATTTTAATTCAAACTTTTATACTTAAATATTTTTTTCGCAATATAGAAGTTTTGAAGTATTACCACTTCA
Source organism: Agave tequilana (assembly GCA_038442645.1). Taxonomy (NCBI): domain Eukaryota; kingdom Viridiplantae; phylum Streptophyta; class Magnoliopsida; order Asparagales; family Asparagaceae; genus Agave; species Agave tequilana. The sequence continues at coordinate 43,471 of JAVJIF010005932.1, read as the reverse complement.
TTGACATTTAAGCACTTCTTTCTTCTTCTTTTTCTAATACACATACTCATCCAATTCTCTTTTGTGTAAATATTAAGGCTTCTTGAGGCCAAGATACCTAACTAATTGATCATTTGACTTGTTAATACATATAATTTTTTTCAACTTTCCTGGCTGTCTTTCACGTAAATACCAAAGCTTCTTGAGGCCAAAATATCTAACTAATCAATAATTTAGATTCTTCTTTCCTTTTTTTTTCCTTTTCAAGTATTAAGTAATCCTTATCATCCCAAACTTAAATCAATGTATAAGTATAAATAATATGCATATTCATATAGACAAATTTTAGATGACATTCAATTTTAAGATTTTTCGACTCTTCATAAATAATTAAGGAATCTTAAATTTTCAGTTGCCTAGCTGACTTTCTCGCATAGCTGGTCTTGAAATTTTTCTGGCTAGTCTCTGTCATCAACTTGGCTCATCTTATATCTTTGTTTCTGAATTTGATTTTGGTTGGGTACCTGAAGAAGAAAAAGAAAAAAAAGAAAATGGTTAGTAATACAACAAATTAATCTCCTTACCTAGATTCATCAATTTTGTCCATGAGCACGGATGCCATTCTCCCAATGTGTTCTCTTCAGAGAAGATTTTGATAAGCTCAACTTCTTTATCAACTTCGCGTTGAGTCTCTCCACTTTTCTTTTTGTTTTCTTCAATTTCGGTCTATGCTCCTTTAGATTAGTCCTCATTAAATGTTTCAAGCTTTGGATCATCCCATCATCATCATCAGCATCATATGGCAAGGCATCTTCATCTTATGAAAGGCACATCCAAATTGATTAGAAAAATACTTGAAATTATATGAAATTGGTGATTCATCAAGTAAAGTATTTTCAAAATATTTTTCAATCGGTGTCTCATCAAACATATAAATACTCAAATCAACTATAGATTTGATCAAAGCATCAGGTTGGTCAAAACATTTTGTGAGCTCTAGTAAGGATTTGGATCAGCAGGGAGTCTGTTGCTCAGCCAAAAATTTAGCTGCTCAGTCGAACTTTTGTCTCTTCTGCTATAAAAATTTTTGCTGCATGTTCTGTATCCTCCTTCTGTCATGTTGTCTCTATTTCTTGTACATGTTGGTCTGCGATATGTTTCTCATAATAATTAATGAAATACTCGCTCCGCTCCTCGATGTTTTCTTCATTTTTCTCATGTTCTTCAGCCTCTTCTAAAACTTCTTGATGCTGCATCAAGAAAATTTTCTCCTCTTGCTCTTCAGGATCTATTAGGATTCTTGGCAATGAAAAGTCATTAAACATAATCCATTCATAAGTTCTATTGAAACATTCAGTAGCTTCCTACAATCTAGACTTCTTCTCTTGATGCGCAAAATATTGAGGCTCGATTTCATGATTGTTGTAGTTTCATGGATTTTGATGATCTTCCTAAACCAGATTGTAGGTGCAGGTGTTGGCATAATGTTGACAAATGACACTAACATAATTTCCTCCACACCACTCGCATGCTTGCATTGGCTCAAATCTTTGTGAGAACCATTGATAACTGTAATCTGTAAATCTGAAATAAAAGAATAAGAAAGAAATAAGGATAAAGATAAAGAAATTTCAAAGTAAAACTAGAGTCAAACGGTATTGATATTAATAAAAAAAATACCTAGCAATGTCGCCAAAATCTTGATGTGCAAATTAGCAAGTGCACTAATCATTTACAAGTAATAAAGCGATAGAGTAGAGTATCGAACCCACGAAGATTGTTATCTTATTAAGTACCAAAAGTGTATTAACTAAATATTTTATTTTGAAAAATATATATTTGAAAGTGAAATAAACAAGAAAAATGTTGGCTTTAAAAAAGAAAAACACTAGGACAATTGATTTCAACAATTAGTAATCCAATTCAACAAGTTGATTGTGCTAGTAACTATCTACTATTCATGTTAACAATCGAAAGTCTCCATCTTAACTAATATTCTCTCTCGAGCAATATTAATTCTAACCTCTAATAATCTCTCGATCTAGTACATTTACAAGTTAGAAGAAGTATTAAATACGGTGAATCTTTCTAATATGATTGCACAACTTTTCTGTCTCAATGTGTCAAGTTGTGGTTCCTATTTCTATGATGCTATACTAGATCATCTCCTCTCAGTTTCAAACCTAGTCATCAATATAGTTGGGTACATCAATAATTACTTGAGGAATGGAAATAAAAATTTAACATGATAGGATCCAACATGAAGAACAAAGTAGTAAAATAGAACTAATACAAAGCAACAAGATTAAATTTTCATACAAATTACCTACATCAATGCTCTAACTATGGAGATTTAGTTCATGATAAAGAAAATGCAAAGCAAAACAACAAACATAATTTTTATCTTCATTAGTAAATTACAAGAGAAAAGGAAAGGATAACTCCAATTTGGGGATCACGCCTAATTCTTAATCACTGCTTCTCTTCTGGTTTTTCTTCTAAAGCACCAAAATTTCTTCTCCAAAAACTAGAATTTTATATGAGAAAGAGAGAACTAAAACCTAAATTACAAAGCATGTTTCTATATTTGATTGATTATCCAATTACAAGAGATTGCAGCTTTTTATATAGACCTCAGAGCCAATTACAATAAGAATAACAAAAGGACTTCTATTCCAACTTAAACTTGGTGTGGGAATTTAATTCTAAATTTGACTATAGCCAGCTAGCATTTATTGCTAAATATAACTCATTAAACAACTGAACTTAAAAAGTTATCAACATAAGAATTATAGCCCTTTTAGTCTTCTTTCTGGATCATCTTGAATCATCAGAATTAGTCTTTTATAGTGAAGGCTATGATCAAAATACTAAAAGGTGTCTAGTCTGAATTTGATCTGTGTTCTCTATTGGACAGTGATCGGCTGCTCAGCTGAAAATTTGGATGGGTAGCCGAATATTTGGCTGGATTTGATCTCCACTTTTGATAGATGCCTTCTCACATATTATAGACTCTTTTGGCAAGTCTGTTAGGTCTCTGGATGTCTGGATCTTGAAATATATTACTGCAATTATCTCTTTAATATTGATTTTCTACTTTTTCATCTCTTTTCTATAATTTGTGTTGTTGACCTAGTTTCTGCATAAACATAAACAAAAGTACTCATGCAGTATTAAATGTGTAACAGAAAAGGTATAAAAGTGATACAAAATATAGATGATAATCACAATTATCAGTGCCTACCGAACTGACTGTTCAGATGTCATCGATCTGGAATCAATATCATGCTGCAGCTCATATAATCCATGCATCTAACTTTCTAGTCTAAAGGTGGCATTAATGCCTGAATCCTTGGTCATTGTGGTTGTGATTGTTGTTAACATTGCTGATACTGCTGGTATTGATTATATTGTTGTTGTTCTGTACGCTACTGTGGACATTGCTACCCCCTCTGAGGCTGTCAATATTCATGTTGGACTGACCATGGCCTTGACTAAAACTCCTTCCATCCTGCCTACCATATCCTCCTCTGGTCCTAGAGCAACTTCTAGCTATATGACCCAGTTGCCCACAACTATAGCAAGTTGGTAGGTTTCCCTAACTGCCAAGCCTTCCCTGCCTCAAAGATACAAACGGCCTCTTACCCTTCTGATGTGGTTAGAATGGCAAGTGCACCAATCGTTAACAAGAAATATAGAGTGAAATAGAGTATCGTCCCACGAGGATTGTTGTTTCAAGTATCAACTAATCTTTCCTAATTCTATTTGAATAATCAATTGAGTTGAAAGATGTTTTGACTAAACTACTACTAAAATGGGTTGTTTTATATATGAAAAGAACTAGGGTAATGATTTTAGTAATTGTAATCAGATAAAATATTATGCTTGTGTTAATTCATCCTACTCATGCTAACAATCAGAATTTTCTAACTTGATTAGTATTTCTCTTGAATAATACCAATTTTATTTTCTAAATCTAGAATTTACAATCTCTCGATTTAGTAGATTGCTAGTTAGAATATGCATTAAGTGCGATGGACATTCCTACCTAACTGCACAACTCTTACATCTCAACGTCTCGAGTTATGGTTGTTAATCCTAGAAGTTTTGTTTAAGTTATCTCCTTAGCCTAGCCTTCTGATTAATTGTGTGCACCAATTATAACATAAAACACAATATTTACAAGTTAGCATGCAAAAAAATCGAACATTATAAAGCACATAGTAGAATTTGTAAAAAAACACAATATTATACCATCAATACAGTCCTTACATCATACCCTAGTTACAGAAAATTAGTTCATATCTAAGAAAATATAACACATTATAAGATTAGAATAGATCATGGAATAATATCAAATAAAGATAAAGGTAAAAGAGCACCAAAAAGGTGAAGCCTTTATGAAAATTTCTCGCTGAAGATGCTCTAAGATTTAATGGCTAACAAAAAAATTTAATTTGACTTTTGTTCAAAATAAATGAGAGATAAAAACTGTACATGATACAAGAGCCTTGGCGGCATTTATATAGAACAGAGAGCAGTCGAACCCTAATCAAATACAAAAACTTGGGTTTTCAAAATTACACAAATTACTGAAAAATTTTATCCATTATCACCGCCATAGTTCAGCCAGCCAGCCGAAAGTACTAGCTGAACTTTCGGCTAGCTGGCCGAACTTCCAGCTGTATTAAAGCTCCGCTTTTTGACTCGTGTTGACCTTTGAGTTGGCATTCCCGTTGACTGGTTTACGGCTGCTTGGCTAAAATATACAGCTGGGTAGCCAAACTCTTAGTCCATTTTAGTCTCAGATTTTGTGAAATTTTTGATTTTGTGTGAAGATTCTGTTGAGATGTTCCAATTCTACTTCAGATCTCTGGTTCTGTATCTCTTTTGTTCACTTGATATCATCAATTCGCCAATTTTCGCTCTTTTCTTCTAATTTGCTCTTGACCTAAAATCTGTAAAATAACGCTAACAAAATACCCATGGAGCATTAAATATTTGCTCGAGTTCTTAAGTCCTTAGGGTGTTTTCTCACCTGGTACCCTAAGATCGTTTGGTTTGGGAGTCACCGATTAAAGGTTGGTTACATGGGCAGATTAGAAAACCTAATAGAACTAATGAATAATATCACCAAAAAATAAAAGAGAAAAAATAATAAGGTATAAGAGTTAGAGTTAAAGAACCCCGAGTTAAAATTTCACGGTCACAAAGGTGTATATAACTTAGGATAAAATAATAGACTAGATGAGAAACACGGCTTGACTTCTTGTCTTGATTAATAACAAGTTTTTGAATAAAGACTAAGTTTAGAAATAAAATATTCAAGTTTTCTATAACTTATAGATTACTTGAACTCTTACAATAATACTTCAAATATTTTTCTCTTTCAAAGTGTGTTTTCAAAATACTAACACTTTGTTTCTCTTTCTTTATTGATTTTGTGGGTGTAATCCACTGAAAACCCTCACGAGACAAAACTCATCCTCTAAGAGGAACCTAGATGTTTAACGGCTTGTTGCACATGCTCAGTGCAATCGCGTGGCCTGCGAAAATGGTCTAATAATCTTTAGTTTAGTTTTGTTATTTTGCTCGAGACGAGCAAAAGATAGGAGTAGGGGTGTGATCGTACACATATTTTGCATTCTTTTCATTCGACTCATATATTTATCATGTAATAAATCTGCAAATTTTCTTATCTTAAATATCTATTTTGCAAAAGATAATAATGAAGAGAAGAGGATTAAACTAAATAAATACCAGTTAAAATCAGATTTAACTGGATCTATTTGGTTAGCAGAGGATAATCCCAGGTCTAGTCAGTTAAAAATCAGATTTTGGTGAATCAATTCGATTAACTTAAAGATCTATGAGGATATCACCACATCCAGAACAAATCAAGGATTGGAGCAAATGTTCAGTTGAAGATCAGAGCAAATGAAAACCGAATCCAAATTCAAAATCCTAAGGGATAAATAGATAGAGAGAAGATCAACGGAAGAGATGAAGCAATTTTGACTCAAATTCAGACTGGATACATTTTACTATTTGAATCATAACTTTCACTATCAAATCTTAAATCTGATGATTCAAGATTATCCAAAAGAAGACTTGAAGTTCTACAGCCTTATGTTGATTACTATTTCAAATTCTATCATTTAATAAGTTATATTCAACGATCAATATGCCAACAAGCTGCAGATAAGAACTGAATATCCACATCAAATCAAATTTGGAGATAAGCGGAGAATTCAAATTCAAAAATAGCCAGATCTCCCTATCTTTCAACTCATTTTCTTATCCATTACTATGCTATAAATACCCCACACATCAGAGGTAGAGGGACGACGAAGCAGAGAGTAGAATTTAGGCTATTCTGTAGTTTGTAACTTAGGTTCTTAGTTTTCTTTTATGTAATTTTATTTTCTTTATATAACTGAGAGGAGAGAAGATTTTCATAGAGGAATGAGAACAAGCTTGTACTGAGGGTGGCACCGGTGTAAGTAATCTTTTCTTTCATTGTTATTTGAATCGAATCAAAGTTTTCTTTTTTGTATTCTTGTTTTTGTTTGCTTCCTTCTTCTATGTTTGTGAATCCAAATGACTCCGATAGCCTCGAAGTTGCCTTGCCTTTCCAGCACCGTTGATGGCTTATGGTGATGGATATCTATTTCTATGATAGTGTAGCTTGCCTTTTCATTTCAAAGTGTAAATCGGAATGGGGAAGATCCTATTTGTCATACTTCGCTCGCCTTCAAATAAAGGTACATCATCGATACGGCTCAAAGGTAAGCAGGCACCGAAGAGGTAAGTAAGTTTTTTAGGTTTTAACTTTCTTTTCTTTTAATTTTAGTTTAGATCACCAACACCAACTCTTTTATCACTCCTTTTCAATTTCTTTGTATATATTCATTTCTATTTTCTCACCTTCTCAATCTACCACTTTCTTCTTAACTTGATTGTAATTTATTTTTCTTTTCTTTTTAAGAACTAAAAGAAGATCTTTAACCATTCTTTGTAACTTAAAAGAGAACTTATTAAAAAGCTTCCATCGCTAGTCCCTCCATGTGGATCACGACCCACATAGCCATGCTATAGCGGTAGAATTGAGCACCTTGCACTACTGTTATAAAATTCTGAAATTATGTATTCTTGTGTGCAGGTTCAACCTCAATCACACATGTACAGAAATATTAGTGGATCGTGTATTCAAGGCAAGCAGGCAGGCAGTAACAGTAAATGTGAATGGAATATATGTATCTAAGCATGTATGAACTGCCAATTTGATATGTTATATGTAAAATGTAAATGTAGGCAAAACCAATTGTATAGATTCAATCTCTGGATCCGTGAGATTAGTACGTCGAGGAGATAATTCAAATAAGGAAACCCTCATTTATATACCATATACCTCACTTCACCATCAGTTAAGTATATACAACTAGAGTTGCTCATTAATAAGTATGTTATGTAAATCACCTAGAGGGGGGGTGAATAGGTGATGGCTAATCTAATGGTCACTAAATGCGGAATTAAAAACTATTATGACCTAAACAAAACTATTACACTAAACACCACGTATAACACAAGAGTGTAGCAGAATTTTCCGTGAAGGGCTCTGAACTAACTCCTCTAGATTCCCCTAGATAAGGGTTGAGGTGCCGCGTTGGCTCTCTTGGTTGAATACAAGTGTTAGCAAACAATCCACAAGCATATACAACAAAGCACAATATGAATATCAAGCATATAAGAATAAACACAATATAAGTATGCAAGATATAAACACAAGGAGATAGAGAGAGAGAGAGAGAGAGTGTGTGTGAGCAATCGCGAACACAAGGGATTTGTTTCGAGGTTCGAGCACACTTGCTCTACATCCTCGCCTTCGACACCAAGGATTTCCACTATATCGATCCCACGGGATCACTCGGTGCCGCAACACCTACAAGCTCTCGGACTCCCTAGTCCGTACACACCGCAAGCCCACCGGCTCGCCGAGGCCGCACCTCAAACAAAAAGTTCACACACGAACTCTAAACAACGCAAACACACTTGTCCGCCTCCTCAAAGTATAAGAAAAGATCTCTTGGTGATCTAAACACTTTGATCACCAATAAACACTCTCACTACAACACTCCTATAGAATGAATAATCAATGGATAGCTCAAGTGTTTGTGTGAGAAAAACTAGGATTGAAATGGTGGAGGAAAACTCAAGAAATCTCTATTAACACTCTTGATCAAAACTCTTTTGATAGGAAATATTTGCACTCAATTTTGTGGAGAAAAACCTCTTAATAGAGTAGGAAAAAGTGGCTTAAAAACTCTCCAAAAATCTTGAAGAAAACAGCCCCCAAATGCCCCAATTTATAGAGCTAGAAAAACTAGCCGTTGGGGTCTGACAGACCTGTCGGTCGACCGCCCGTCGACCGGCCAACGGTCATATTTCAGAACATTGTGCCATCGGTCATATTTCAGAACGTTGTGCCATCGGTCGACCGGTCCGTCGACCGAGGTCAGATACAGAGAGCACTGCTCTCTGTCCGGTCGACCGGTCGGTCGACCGGGGCCTTTCCAGAGAGCAGAGCTCTTTGGACGGTCGACCGGATCGGTCGACCGGCTACCTGCCAGAACTAGGCGTGCACGTCTGTGCACATCGGTCGACCGCCCGGTCGACCGACTTCAAGGTGCGGTCGACCGTCCGGTCGACCGGCTGAAGCCAGGAAAAGGGATTTTAGGAAAAGAAAACTTGATCATTTTGGCTCAATTAAAATCCTATAAAATACTGAAAAATTTAAAAAAATAGTTTTACCAATATACTTTGACAAACAAACATGCTTGCACAAAATCAAGATATGTTACAAATAATTTGGACTATTTTTGTAACTTGGAAAAATTGGCTTGAAACAAAAACTGTATTTTTCCAAAACTTTAACAAATACAAAAACAAGATATTTAAACTCATTTAAAGCATAGAGTGTATGGATAAGATCCACTACACAAACATGGTGAAATATCTATGTTTTTGACATTAAGCTCTAAAATCGGTTTTGGTTAAAACATGTAACTTGAATACCAAAAACCAAACATGTATTTTTCCAAAATGAAAAGTCTTTTCTAAACTGAAAATTCTTTTATGAAAAGACATCTAAAACAAGAGTGTGTGTGTATAGAATACTTGAGCAATCCACCAACTATTTTATCCTTTACATTTTACTCTAAAACAAAATCTTATAAAACAAACCTAGACACAAGTCTTCATCTTCTTGAAGTCTTCACTTGAAGCCTTCTTGACTTGGTCCAAACACCGTGCTAGCTCCAAAACTTGACTTTAAATCCTTTGTTGAAGCTATGCACCTACTAAGATCTTGATCATAAATCTGTCACTAGTTAAACACAAGATCATTAGTAAACATAACTACATGAGTTGATCATCATCAAAACTAGAGTGATGGGCCTTCGGGCCAACAATCTCCCCTTTTTTGATGATGACAAAACTCATGAAGTTATATATGCATGGATTAAAGTAAAGCTTCAAAGAAGCTCCCCCTTAACTCATGCATAACAAATAAACAATAAATATGGCAATGAAGCACATAAACATGTATGCAAATCTATGGAGAGAAACATGCTAACAAGCATAAAACAAAACAAATTCTTTTAACAAATTCTTTTTCTCCTATTTGCAAAACAAAACATATATGCATAAACATAAATTCTTCTCCTACTTTAATAATAAAGCAAGGAAAACATGCATATACTTCTCAAATACTTCTCCCCCTTTTTTTCAATCATCAACAAAGGGGTTAAAGTAAAAACAAATTTTTCTCCCCCTTTTTGTCATAAACAAATAGATCAATAAGGGGTGCAAACAAATAAGTCAATAAAAGTTTATATGCGATATACATTCATGAAGAGGAAGACGCTAAGTTAACTTTCCTGCACATATACATTACATGAAAGAGGGATGACAAGCTCTAATTCACATAACGCATAATATGCAATGCATAAAAGGAGATGTGAAGCTCCCCCTACACACGTGTATCACATAAAGAAGAGTTGTTAAGCTCCTCAATATAAGATACACTCAACATGAATCTATATGTAGAAGAGATGTGAAGCTCTCCTTGCATATAGGAAATACACATCAAAAAAAAATTATTAATTTTTCTTAAACAAATTTTTTTTTTTTTGTTTTTTTTTTTAAAGGTATCAGAGCTCTTGTAAAACAATCAAATTTTAAGATACCAAATTGTAAATAATCATTATTGTAAATCATATTGATACCAATTGAAATTTAACAAATATGAAGTTGAGACATATTGATATCAATTGTAAACATAATGATCAAATATTTTTATTTTTCATCATAAACTTTGTGCTTTAAAAATGTGAATCAATTGTAAATCAAGCACATGAAAATCATATATATGTATGAAAAGAGAATACCAATAGCAATTGATATTATGAAAATTATGAAGCATACATATATAGGAAACAAAATATGAGTATATATAAAAATATCAATTGAGATACCAATTGAAAATAACAATGTAAATCATGTAATAACTCATAACCTACCACCCTTCATATGCTCAAGATAAAAGATATTCAATAAGCCTTACAAGGCATACTCGCCCAGCCATCCGCCCATATAAAATGGGTAGGAAGGGGTCTTTCGAAAATAGGGGTTTGAAAACATTTTATAGTGAAAACCACTACCCATATGAAGAATAATTAACTAGTTAAAATAATTTTTTTGAAAAACTAGTTAAAGATCCTTCAAAATATGAAATCAACACATATATTTTTCATGAATCATACCAAATACACAAGAATTGACACTCAAAACAATAAGGCTCAAAAAGAATCATGAAACAAAGTCATGAATAAACAAATAAAGTGTGAGTGTACAATAGTCATGTGTTTAGCATTTTCATGAAAATAATCATTGAAGCTCAAAACACAAATATTATTTTATCAAACAAATCATGAAAATTCATTTTTCATTTTTAAAAACACACTTCTAGGTATATGTATGATTTATCTAAAACTAACAATATGCATACATATCCCAAACATAAAAGAGTCTATTAAAGGTATTTGCATGAAGGCAAGAGACTCACGGGTATACATGTATATTTATTAGATTTGAAAAAAAAAATACATATACATGAAGTAAAACATGAAAATAGGCAAAATAAGTGTAAATGAGAGAATCATCAAAACTAGCCTATATATGTGCATATAGTGGGTACAAATGAGCATGAAGTGCAAACATATATGAATCAATTGTTCTCACTATTTGTACATGTATAAATACAAGTTTGATAAAAACTACATTTAAACTAGTATTTACCACATGAAACACAAAAACATGAACATGCTACATGATGGCAAGAATGAGTAAGCATGTAAATAAATTAAGAGTTTAGAAATAGTTACCAACTAGGAACTATGTTCCGAAACTCCAAACATGGTGGTTGACCCACCAAATCTCCTTGATAGCGGTGCATCAAATGTATGTCCTTCTAGTCCATGCAACCACCACCAAGACACCAAATCTCTCACGACTTGTGAGAGCCCTCACCTACATCAAAAACAAAAGGTAGGGACTTTGGTACCCATTTTCTTTTGGGTCCTTGAGGGTTAGCTTTGTGTTGAGGAACCCAAACATTTTTCTTAATAGCAAAATTTAAAACATTAATCCTATCATAACAGAATTTTGCTAAATGGCCTTTGCGGCCACAATGTATACATTTGTACACCTTAGGATGCATATGTTTATGAGTGTGATCGTGGCGTGCAAATAGTGAATGTGCATGATGAGAATGATGTGCATGAACATGTGGAGTTTGTTTCTTTGAAAACAAAGACTCCAATCTAGTGTGGTTAAATGCACATGTGCTCAAAGTAGAGCTCAAACTATTAATTTTATTTTTCAAAAGTTTAATCTCACTATCTTCAGTGGTGGCATGTAAAGCATGGTGAGAAATAGAATCATTTTCTTTTTCTTAGAAACCTTTTCTTTTTCTTTTTCACAAATTTTTCTTTTCAAAGAAGTATTTTCTTGAAAAGCAATTTCTTTTTGTTTTCCACCAAAACAATTTTATTTTTCAAAAACATATTTCCTTCACATAAATCATTCAATTTAGACATTAAGGAAATATTCTCACTTTTCAAATCTTCATTTTCCTTTTCAATGCATGCAACTTTATTTCTAAATGAGTCATTTTCTTTTAACATGCAATCAAATTCTTTTTCAAATTTTTATTTTCATTTCTATGCATGTCATATTTTTCTAATAATTGTTGACAAAATGAAGCAAGTCATCATATGACATGTCATTTTCTTCATCTACCTCGGATTCGGTAGTTACCTCAAGGGGGTATCCCCTTGGACCATATAGCACAAGTTGGAGGTGTCACTTCCAACATCCGAATCGCTCCCGGCATAATATAGATCCTTTTCACCGAGGGAGGTAATGATGTTCCAAGCTACAAAAGCCGAGTCAATGTTAGAAACCCTACATAAATATTCATCATTTAGGGTTGACTTTAAAGCATATAGGGCTTTTGCATTAGCCTCAATATTCTTGCCATTTAAACAATATACATCATTAGTTGTGGCAAGATAAACATGAATGCCTAGGGCCTTGAGGTACAAAGACATCTTAACCTTCCAAATTTGGATGTTAAGAATGTCAAACATGGGTGGTGACATGAAATCCATGGTGTGTGTAGAAATATTGTGATTAGCCTAAAAAGAGGATCTTTAACTCTAGGTTGTAAGACCCAAATCAAGAGCACTTGGCTCTGATACCAATTGTAAATCACCTAGAGGGGGGTGAATAGGTGATGGCTAATCTAATGGTCACTAAATACGGAATTAAAAACCATTATGACCTAAACAAAACTATTACACTAAACACCACGTATAACACAAGAGTGTAGCCGAATTCCCCGTGAAGGGCTCTGGACTAACTCCTCTAGATTCCCCTAGATAAGGGTTGAGGTGCCGCGTTGGCTCTCTTGGTTGAATACAAGTGTTAGCAAACAATCCACAAGAATATACAACAAAGCACAATATGAATATCAAGCATATAAAGAATAAACACAATATTGTTTGGTACGGAGAATGGTTCGTGTAAAGTTTCCTTGAATCAACTGAAAGATTACAACGGACTAATGCTCCGACTATAAGGGAGGGAGGATGTTGAGTCTTGAATCCTCCCTTTGTTTAGTGCTGGGTTCTTCGTGTGGCGATGGAGAGTGAATCTTGTTCTCCGTTGACCGGGTGACCGTCTAGACCTTCGGGGATCTTCTCTTCGGCTGGTAGAAGGAGTAGCACAGCTCTGTCTACCAAAACTCTCAAAGAGAAGGTAGGCAAAGAGCAACTTGTACGTAGCAAGTTCGCTGAAGAGTTGAGCTCTCTCTTGCTTCTCTCTCTCTGTCTGCCTGGGTGTAGTCTGTTGTCTATCTCTGATCTCTTATCCCCTTCTCCTCATAGCGGCGGGGCTATTTATAGAGGCTCCACGGGTGAACGTGCCCCCTAAAAGTGCTCCACAATGAGGGGCTAACTTCCCCGCTATGTGGGCGGTGACTGGCCCCATAACCAGGGCGGTTATAACCGAGACGCGGGCCTTGGACCCTCGCGTCTTGATGCTGAGACGCGGGTGTAACGCCCCAATCCGGCGGGTAAAGGGACGTTACTGCGACGTATATACGCAGGTCAGAAATACCCTCACGTATATACACTAAGTATCAGTACAGGCAAGAATCAGAGTACGGAAGCAAATGGTGCATTATACATTCCAACACATGAGTACAATTACAAAGTTATCACCAGAGGTGACAAATATTACAATAATATTACATCACCAACATGGCGCAAATGCGAGAATACAAAGGATGTACAAGTATGAACAGTACAAAAGGCACTCACGAGTTTACGAAAGGAAAACTCGAGAGGCACACAGGGGCCTGGAAGGATAGAGCTTCAGATGGTCTGCTGGAGATCCACGCTACCGCTGCGCCACTATGACCAACAACTGGGAGAATCCACACGCTCCAAGCTCCATGACCTGGACATGAGAATCCAGGGGAGTCAGATAGAACTCCCCAGGCGAGTGGTGATACAAAAGCCAGATGGTGTGCTGAGATAAGTACAAGTGTATCGATAAAACCGAATCATAATCATGCATTGAAAACCGTGTCGTGAGCATAAGCATGTATAGGCAGGTAGATATATAACAAGTAATATCAAGCAGGAAGTACTCATGGTATGGTAAGATAGGAACATGAGACTGATGGAATGGAACACAAGGAATAAAGCAGGGTATGAGCAGCGAATATGATAATAATCGTAAAACCAGAAATCCGATGTAAAACCCAATAGAAGTAAGCTCGGTAAAGCATACAACGGATCCATAGTTGGCATCTTTTATTATTATTATTACTCATCTTACCTGATGTCTAGATATGTGAACTAGCGTCCCAGCACACATATATCCACATCTGAGTAAAGCAAGGTTGTTATTGGAAACAATGTTTACAGTGGGTCCCGTGCATACCCGGGACCACGGCCCAGGATGTTCCGTTGCTTGGTGACGGAACCTACCGCAAGGCGATTCAGGAGGGTCTTATGGATGCCCTTATCAAGATGGTACCAGGAAGGAGGGAGCCAGCTCTCCCCTTGGTCCCCTGGAGGCCCACAGTTCAGACCGGAAGTTTTAGTTGCACAACATGCCTAATACCACTGTAAACACGAACATATATTGATAGCCGCAAGTTTCCCCGACCCGATGTAAGTTGTCTCATTTTACGGTTTATTAGGTAGTTATCAAATTTACGGGAATAACAGGTACAAGACATGATCAGGAATTCAGGAGTACATAAGTACTATAAATTCAGGTCACTGTATATATAATACAAGATAGCAAGTACAAGATTCAAGTCACTGCATGTAATGCAGGATAACAAGTGTAGTATTCCCGTAAATGAGATAATCACAGGTCAAGTATATCATGCCGGGTGTCAAGTGATAGCATGACAGGATGATGATATTTGGCAGGTGACCAATCATGTCAAGAGATTGATATTAGTCCGGATGGCAAGTCATGTGATAACAAGGGGCCTTGCCAAATAGTAGCATGTTTGGTGTCAGGTGATAACACCTCAGTTGTCAGGTGATACAAACAGGTGTTAAATAGTAGCATGTAAATGACAAGTAGAAGTAATGGCATAGCAAGTGTTAACATATCAGGTAAATACGTGGCATGATGATAGAGTAGTAGCTGAGCACAACCAAGCAGAGCTGAGCAAGCTGGAGGCACAGATAGCAACAGTATTTAACACTGGAGCGTCTGGCAAGGTTACCGGGACAACTCGGCTTAAGGTGCGAGTAGAAAATCCGGCAGCCTCTCGCCTAGACGAATCTAGTGGTAAAGTGCTGAGTGCTGATCATGATAACCAGGCGGAGCTGAAGAACCTGACGGTCCCAATCACCTCTCTTTCAAGATAGTGAGAGACCGGAGGCTGAAGGACGGAGAGACCTGTCGGTCCCAATCACTTCCCTTTCGAGATCGTGAGAGACCGGAGGCTGAAGGGTCCGGAAGTCAAGTACGCTCGGGGTTTAAGCGCACTCTCGGTGGCTACTAGCCATCCCAGGAGTGGGCAGAACCCAGAGTCCAACGACCACGAAGGGTCGGCCACGCATGGTATAAAACAGTAAAATACAATATAGGCATGGTATATGTACAAGAATTAAACTACCCTAATACAAGCATTCGTCACAAAGTAATACATGTCCAGTCATTGGCACTCGGCCATACACAAATACAGGGACTCAGCCTAATACAAAATACATATCAACATGGAATAAAATACATGTCGACCCGACAAAGCGGGGAAACCCAAATGGTGGCGAGAGCGAGGACACTCGCCTAAATCTCTGGAATAGCTGAAAACTCTGAAATCCATGGAACTCGCGTACGCGCCATAAATATAGAAGTGAAGAGGAGAGAGAAAGAGTTAGAGAGAGAAAGAGAGAGGAAAACTAGAGAGAGAATATATGGAAGGAGAGAGTGCACAGGGAGACGCGGGTTTTGAGAGTGAGACGCGGGAGTCGCAGACGCAGGAATCGCGTCGCAAAGGTGCCACAACGCGGGGTTCGAGACCCGCGTTCAAGTCAGGACACGAGAAGAACGCGGACGCGGTCATGGGTTCCGTGTCACGTTAGCATGAGAAGAACACAGACGCGGGCATTAGCTCCGCGTCGTGCAGACATGAAAGGGACACAGACGCGGGCATGGACTTCGCGTTGCGTCGGTACAAGAACGCGAAGGCCGCGTTTAAACAGATGCCAAGAATGCGAAGATCCGCGTTAAGGCGTTGCCTGGACACGGGGGTGAGATCCGCGTCAGCAATATACAGAGAGGAGAAGGGAGAGAGAAAGGGAAAGGTGCTTGCTTTGGTGGTGGTGTTATTTGGTGGAGGAGTTGGATTTTGATGGAGTAATGAAAAAGAAGGTGAAGGAGGTGATGTTTGGAGGTTGAAGTAGTGGAGATGGAGGTGGTGTTGTGATGGTGAAAGTGATGGTGGAAGTGAAGATGGTGGTGGAAATAGTAGAGGTGATGGTGATGTTAGTTGTTTGTCATTGTAATCGTCACCGTAATGATTACCGAAATAATCGCGAACGATTACCGGAATAATCATCGGAGATATTACCGACGAAGAAGAGCTCGGCCCCAATCCAAAGGAGGTGGCCGGCTCTTGATGTGGTGATGGGGTGGTGGTTTTGTGGAGGGTTTTGATGGTGGTGGTATTTTTGGAGAAGGTAAAGGAGAAGGTGGAGGCTTTGGTGGAGTTGTTGGAGTTTGTGGTGGTTTACATGGAGATGGAGGAGGAAGAAGATGAAGGTAAGGGGTTGGAGAAGTTGTAGTGGTGTTGTTGTGGTGGAGATGAAGGAGGAGTTGGTGGTGGTTAGAGTTTTGGTGAAGAGAAAAATGAACTGGAATGAAGAAGGAAAGTTTATATAGGAATTGGAATTGTGAAGGTGATGTAAAAATGTTTAGGGAGGGGGTTTTTTCTAAAATGGAGGGGTTAGGTGGCTCTTTGGCCGGCCATGGTGATGGGAGAGGAGTTTGAGTGGTTTGGGATATTTTGGAGAAGATATTTTTGGAGGAAAGGAGATATTTTTGGAGAAGATATTTTTGGTGGAAGAATGGAGAATTTTGTAGAATTTGGTGGAAGGAAAAGGAAAGAAAGAAAAAGAAAAAAGGAAAAGAAATTAAAAAAGGAAGATATTCTCCTGGAAGAAAAAGTAAAAATAATTAGAGTAGCGGATTCCCGGGATTTAGTTGCGGATGCGGAAAACTTTCAGAAAAATACCGAAATCGTCCGAAAATCAAGTATCTCGGAACGACCCGCAAAAATTCTCAAAAATCAAGAATATTATTCTAAGAATCATGGTGAAATTCGTTTCAAGAAATTCTTTATAGTTTTTAAATTAAAAATCCTGAAATCGGCCGCCAATATCGGTCGACACCAAATCTGGCAGAAATCTGATAAATTCTGAAAATTCCCAAAAAATGAATTAAGATAGTAATTATTATTCTAAGTAAATATGGGAAAGCGGTTTCTCAAAATTTGACTCCATTTGTAAATTAAAAATTCAGGAATCGGTCAGCGGTGCTAGTCGACACCGGTTTTGAAGATTTTCCATTTAATTCAGGAAAATTCCAGAAAATCATAGAAAATCTAAAATATTGGAAAATGATGTTTGAAACTGAAATTGGTCAAATCTAAATACCGAAAAGACCAAATTAAGTAAGACACTAGGATCGGGTCCCTAGTTCAGAGAAGAGCAGATTCTGAGTCCACGAATCCGATCCAAGACAAAACGATCATATAAATAATTCATAATACAAAATAAATACAGGAAGTAAATCAAAAAATACGATCAGAAAATACGAATATGCAACTATGTACGTATTCTGGGAGCGGGGTGTTACAGCGGGTGTTGAGCCTACGCGCCTTGATACTGAGACGCGGGTATTGAGCCCACGCGCTTGAGGTTGAGACGCGGGTGTTGAGCCCACGCGCCTTGATGTTGAGACACGGGTGTTAAGCCCACGCGCCTTGAGGCTGAGACGCGGGTGTTGAGCCCACGCGCCTTGAGGCTGAGACGCGGGTGTTGAGCCCACGCGCCTTGATATTGAGTGATCGGGGTGGAACTAGCACTAAAAATGTGTATTTGTGAAATCAAATGAAAAGCTTGAATGTGCTTAGTATACCCTCGATACTTCCGTTATAGCATTGGCTTAACGGGTCGTATCCACAGGGAAGGGAGGCGATAGAAGCATTAACAGTTTCTAGTCACGTCAGATGTTAACAATTCTTCTATGTTGAAAGAATGAAAAAGAATGAGAAAATGAAAACAAGCATGTGGTAGGTGAGGATAGCGATGAGAACGGCGATGTAAAAACTAAAAGAGAAGTGAAGAAGATGGAACAAGGTAAACTAAGAAGGCGATGAAAACACCGATAGAAAAATGAGAAAAGAATTTGGTAAATGATTTCTAAAACAAAGGTAAAAGAAAACTCATGGCTACTAACTACTAAGTACTCCACTAACCATGCTAACCTCTTCAAGATAGTTGCCTCACATTTGGATCCTCGGCCATCACAATCCTTATCTTCAAGAAGCAATACAAAGCATGGCTCATGGATGGTTCATAACAATCACAACATTGCAACAAGAACAAGCTATTACAAGCATCACTCATTACACTACTAGCATGAAATAAAAGAGCATGAAATAAAAGAGAGTTAGCTTGGTTAGCAAGTTAGCAAGTTAGCAAGTTAGATGTTAGAACCCATCATCTTTGGCCATCAATGGCTCTTGCAAGAACAAGGCCTTGTAGAGGCAACCCGATTCATGTGAATTATCAAGTAAGTGGTTAGATAGGTTAGTGGTTAGTAGTTAGATTGCCATGAGAAGAAAAACTAGCAACAAACATCATGTAGAAGATGAAGGAGATTACAATGGAAGAGAAAGGAGGCACCTTTACATAGAGTATCACTCTCTATTACATCAATCCCTCACTATCTCTCTCTCTATGAATCACTCAGCCCTACTACAATGATCTAAAAAGAAAGAAAATAAAAGAAATGAAGAAAACTCACCTACACTACACTAAAATCTGGATCTGCTCCTAAAAACGCAGTCTGCTCTCGGTTTGGGCTACTGCAGGGCTATTTATAGGGCTCAGAAGGATCCAGAAGACGAGACGGGCCACGCGTCGAAAATCGACGCGTGGCTCCCTAACTTTGCCGCGCCTTTGCCGCATTTTGCGGCAATTCCAGGGAGCTGGGTCCCTGGATTTCGTCCACGCGTTCGTCTGGCTTCTAGCTGCTTCCAGATATATCCAATTTCGGGTAATTTCGACCGCAGATTCGTCTGATGTGCGCAAGAGGCTAGGTTCAATGAATCTTCTAGATAATCCCTTGCTTGGCCTCCAAGTAATGCGGGATTAATTACCCTTAATTGGAAAGAATTAGGCTCTTATTCCATCTTTGCCCTTGAACTTTGGTTGTACCTGCAATAAAGACCAAAACACGTATTAGACCGACTATTTATTCATAAACTGGTGGGAAAATGCGACATAAAAATGCAGAATTGTAGACTAATCATTGAGACGCGGGTGTTGAGCCCATGCGCCTTGATGTTGAGACGCGGATGGCCATCATTAGTCCTGCACCTAGAACCTGAAACTCTGCCTTTTTTTAATGGCTTGTCTTTAATGATTTTTAGACAGCCTACAGAACCCCCTCCAAAGTTTTCGATATTCCGCGGTTAACTGGGACGGATTTCAAAATACTTTGGACGCTAGCTGAGCTTACCCTTATGACTGGACTGTTAATGCTCCGGGTTTGATCTTATCTGAAGTATGATCTTCGTGAGTGTACTGTAAAACTCTTTGAAGCCATCAGAATTGATCGAGTTGAGTGTTTAGATACACAGTCTAAACCTCCCCGATTGCTTTAAGTCTGTCGTGGGTGCACTTTTAAGGTAGGAGTGTACAGTCGTCTGCTTGTGCCAGTGTACTGTTGAACTGATTTGCAGAAGCAAGGACTGAACGCCAGTTCTTTTGGAAGAGCAGAGATAGTACTACTTTAAAGACGCGACTTTCATGGGGTGCGTCTTTTGGAAATGAAAACGCGACTAATATTCCATTGGGCAGACGCGATGCTAGGCCAGATTGGAAGGACGCGAACTTCGGAGAGACGCATCCTTTTGAGTAAGGACGCGACTTTCTGGACGCGACTATGGCCGTGCTGACGGGGCACGTCCATCGAAGAGGTGCGCCTGTTGGGTGCGAATCTGTGCCATATTATGAGTGCACCGCCACTTGTTCTGGGGAACCGACGGGACATCTCTTTTTGGCGCGCGGACTTCCCGGTATATAAATGAGCTGTCCACGCGTCAAGCGATGACTCGATGCCGAACCAATCGAGCCACGCGCCGCGTATCTTTGCAAATCTTCGTGCCTATAAATGGCAACAGTCAGAGAGATATCTCTTTCGTCTCGAGCGCATCTATTAGGTTTTTTTGAAAAAGGAGTCTTCTCTGTCCCTTCTCATTTCTTCATCGTCCATCATCAGATTCTTGATTAACGATGGCACCCAAGGCCAAGCCAACCACATCATCTTCAAAAGCCCGTCATCGAGGCCCAGAGGGGCGGTTCCTCCGCGCAGGAAGCCCCAATCTCAGGTATAATGCCATTAGGCTTAAATTTCGTCATTAATGGAAGTTCATGGACTCCTAAAAATCCCTCTTTTAAAGGAGAACCGTCAACACAGAATAGAAACCACGTTTGATTCTCAGACGCGGTCTTTGAGTTGATAAACAAGGCGCGGGTTTGATGACCCCACCGCTTTTATCCACTTGGGGATGCGCTTGTCTATTGGATATAGAGCGCCAGTAAGCCCTGCACTTCGGATTCTTCACTTAGAATATTTCTAATTGTGAAGGGTTCGGACGCGGACTTGATCCTTGCGTTCTGTGACATTAGGTGCTGGTCTTTTATGAATCTCGCACCTGAGTCCAAGTACTTAGAAAATTTTTTATAAGTCTTGAATTTCAAAACGCAGGCTCCCTGTTGGCCTCACAGTCGCGGATTTCAGGTCTGGACGCGAATTTTGGCAATTTCTGCGTCCAGTATCTCTTCTGTGTCTGAACGCGGATTTTCAGGCCTAGACGCGGATTTTGACAATTTCTGCGTCCAGTATCTTTTCTGCGTCTGGACTATAGACACTTAACTTTTTTCAACGGATTTTTGATTAAGTGTCATCTTCTTCTGCAGTGCAACACACTTCTACCCCACTCTCCAAGAGGCGCCACTTCGGGCACGTAGGTGGTGCTGACCGTGATTTGACCTTTGTGCTGCAAAGGACTTTTCCTGTGACTGCTGATGGGTCGCAGGAGCGCAGGAGGAGGCTCTCAAATGTTGACATGGCAACCTTTCGGGAGCTTATGACGGACGCAGCATTCACAACGGATGCTCGCGTTCCGCTAGAGAAGCCTGCCTTCTTCTTTGGAGACCGTATTAGCGAGGGCGGCTATTCCTTGTATGACGGAGATTATAAATGGCTCCGTCAGATAGGGGGTAGAAGATTCTTTCTCCCAAACATGGAGAGGATGTACCCACTGTCTTATCTCCAGCACATGTCTGTCCCTCGAAAAATGAAATGGGAACTCTCCCGATATGTCCCTGAGGTTACTCTTGGCGACCTAGGCTCCAAAAAGGTATATCGCCATGCTAGTCATGATAGGGAGGTTCTCGGCCTGTTTTCAGGGCTGCTCAGGACTGATCACCCTGTTGGAGAGACACCAAAGCTTGGCACCATCTTCCTCAACGCGTTCATGAAAGTGGAGGGTGATTTTCGGTCGAGTTCCGTTCGTCCGGGTGGATCCACTCCACTGAGAGGTATTGGTGGGGCAGGATGGTGAGCTTCGTCCTTGCCGACCTTAGAGGCTTGTTGGAGCAGACGGAATTGTACCAAGCAGTCAGGGCCGTACAGTATGGTATCCCACCGAGCTCTCAAAACTTCTTTGGGATCCTGGAGCGTTACAATCCTCTGACGGGGACATTCTTCACTCCGGTCGGGGACATGGGTCTCGCCCTACACGAGTTGTACGAGGTCTCGGGGCTGGCAATGGGGGATTCTCCCTATGAAGAATATGTCCCAACCTCTGAGGAGCTTCACCTTATGAAGAAAGGGTCTCCTCGAGTATACGAGACTTACTGGGATGTGTTATGTCACTTCCACATCTGCGGCCAGATAACCTCTTGGAGGGCGGGGGGAGTCAAGAGCTGTCTTGGGCAAGCTACCTGTTCAATGGCGTCAACCAGAAAGACCGTCCGGTGACCCGACTGGCTCCCAGCTCCGACGAGGAGATTGCCGACAGGATCAAGGCTTCTGTAGACTCTTACACCATGGAGTCGAACGAGGATGTTTTCGAACCTGACACGATTTTCGAAAGCTTCCATCATCGAGCTCGGATCCCTATCTCCGACCATGCACTGTTGGCGGGCTTCTTAATGCTGTGGTTGAAGCGCTGTGTGGTGCCAACGCTGCCACATGAAGTCATTGTTGCCGACGTAGTGTACCCGGCGGTGCTCCTGGCTTATGGTAGGCCCATAGCCCTTCTTCCGGCCATGGCGGCGAGTATTCAAAGCGGGTTGCGGACGTTAACCCAAAATATGTGCGAGCCAGGGAAGGCCGTGGACTCCCATGGCAAGGTGATTGTTGACTCGGAGGGGAGGCCGACGATAAAGCGCCCCAACCCTCGGGTTGAGCTTCCCTACACGTACCTAATGGCTTGGTACGTTATGCACTGTTCCTCGCTGATGATGCCGGTGTCTTGGTGTGAGGAGTTTATTCCTTTCGTGCAGCGGTTGGAGGGTTCAACCTGGTGTAATACTTACATGTATTACATTCGAAAGTGCGTCATGTCGGCTTCGAACTACCAGCTTAATCGCTGCTTCCCTGCGATTCCTGGTGCATCTTTTGGGGAACAATTTACTGACTCCGCAGGCCAAGATGACTTCACGAGGCTGTCAACGGGAGTTTTCTGGTGGTTGGTCAACATTCGGCCCGGTATGTGCTTTTCCGGCAAGGGAATTCATGCACGATCGAGCCGTATATGCCGAATTGCTTCGCCCGACAGTTCGGCTATGATCAACTATATGTCGGCAACCCCAATGCTCGGCTCGCCTTCAGTGGGAATCTGTTCGAAGGTGCTCAGGCTTGGTATTATAGCGTGGCCGGAGGGACGGAAGCAACTTTTCGGCTGCCTATCAAAGGGCCGAAGGGCCGTGCCAGCTTCAGCTTCTGTACTTGGTACTTCCAGGCCAACCAAACACAAGATTTCGCTCCGGAGTATTCATGCATTGAGAGCATCAATGCAGGTTACGAAGCAAGGTCGGGGTCCACTAAACGCTCGCGAGGCGTCGAGCAGTATCTGAAGGCTCTGAAGGAGGTCAGAAGGGGGTCGAGGGAGGAGCCGCGAGCAGCAAAGGCTCGACAGGCGGTGGGTAAGCGTCCTCAAGGCTCTACCTCCACTGCTAAGCCTGCCCCAAAGAAGGTCCGGAGAGACTTGACGGCTGCAGTTTCTCCATCCGAGGACATCCCCCCTGGTGTTGAGGAACCGAGGGAAGAAGAGGCGGATGAGGATGATGCCCCCTTAGTCCATGCCCGCAGGTTGCGCAGCAGGGGCCCCAGGATTGTGGAGGAAGCGGAGCCTGCTGACAAACCCACCGCTGCTGACGAGGCCGAGCAGTTCGAAGTCGACATAATGAGCGGAGGCGATGTTGAGAGGCCAGGGGTCTCAGCTCAGCCCAGGGCTTCCTCAGCTCGCGAGAGGAGGGATGAGGCACAGCAGCTGGAGGAAGACATAATGGATGACGTTGAGATTCCAGGAGTCTCAACTCAGCCTGGGTCTTCCTCAGCTCACGAGAGGAGAGATGAGGCACAGCGGCCGGAGGTCGACATAATGGGTGACGTTGAGATTCCAGGAGTCTCAACTCAGCCTGGGTCTTCCTCAGCTCACGAGAGGAGAGATGAGGCACAGCAGCCTGGGTCTCCCAGTGTATTCATCTCCAGTGCTCGGACAGTTGACCCCAGCCCTACCACTGGGGTGTTTGGAGGCAAGGCTCCGGTTGCCGAGGTCCCTCGCGTTGAACTGTCGTCTTTATCATCCGAAGAGGAAATCGATTTTGAGGATGAGGTCGACTTTGGTGATGAACCCGCTCCTCCTGATCCGAGTAAATTCTCACACATCTCGGAGGAGGAACTATATGGGTGTGAGCCGTTGACAACATCACCACTAGTGGCAAGTATTCCTGCTGAAGCTGCTGAAGGTATACTACTTGCCAAACTCATCCTTCTAACTAAGAGAAGGATTTTTGACATTTTTCTTTTTTATTTGGCCTCGTGTTGCAGGGCTAGTCATGGTTAGCGAGGCCGCTGCTTCCTCCCAGATCGAGGAGATGATACAAGAACTGGCTCAGCATGAGAGAGCTGAGTCTCCTCGTACTGGGGTGCCTCAGGAGAGGGCAATCGTCGAAGTCGGGGAGACCTCCACTCTACAGGATTCACCCAAGGACTCGCCACCTTTGGACCCCCAGTCAAGTAAGGAAATGTTGGTATAGATGCCTTCCTTTTGCTGTCATGGCTAATATTCTCGTAATTTGCAGAGGGCATTGAGGAAGTTCAGGCAAGTGCAGAGAGCATTGAGGAAGCTCAGGTAGGAGGAGATTTGGCGGTCAGTGCCTGCCTGGGAGACCACACAGCTCAAGCCTCGGCCGAGGATTCTGAGGAGGTCGAGCTCACTACCCTGTCATCGGCTGTGGAGGTTTCTACGGAGGTGGCACCCCCAGAAGCGCCAGTGGCTACTCTTGCTCCTGTCGTACCCGTGGTCAGTCCGACTCCTGTACCGGAAGAATCGGCTTACATCCCTCACCCCGTGATAGAAAGGGGATCGGGAGCACTTCGGGTGATGATACCATGGAGTTCCTGACACGCCAGACAGTGCAGCAGTTCTTTACCTCAATGCGATCATGCATCGATTTCATCCTGTCTGGGGGTAGCTCTTTTGAATTCGCCCAGACGTATCTCGGAAACCTGGTCGAAAACATCAAGTTGGCCGGAGGCCCTTCACTAGCCCAGGCGTGTCTACTGCTGGTGGAGTGGCTGGGACAAAACCTGAGAGAGCTTCGATCCCTGGAGAATGCCGGCTCATTCCACGAGGCCCAGGAAACTCTGAATAGGCTCCTTGCTGCTCAAGAGCAAGAGCGAAGAGAGGTGGAGGAGCAGATAACCGATAACACCCGTCTTCTTGAAGGTTTCCAGGCTGATCATCAAAGGCTAGCGATCGAGTCCAAGGAATCTGAGATGATCATACAGGCTGCAAAGCAGGCTATCCTTGATTCTCGGGCCGCCATAGCTAGGGCCGAGGCAGTGATTAATATTAACGAACATAAGCTTGCTACCTCTGAAAAGATGCTAGCGGAGTTAGAGGCTGCCAAGGCGCAAGTTGAAGCAAACCTCTCTGTTCGTTCGTCCAAGCTGGAATCCCTCCGAGTACGAGCGCAGGGATTTTTACCTGAGGCGGATCTGCGGGCCCAAGCTCTCATGGAGGCTGAGAAGGCGCGTCAACATGAGATACATCACCTTAGAGAGCAAATTCGTTCCTTGGCGAACCAGGACCTTTAGCCTTCTCTTCTTTTCTTTTTCTTTTTTGTAAGGAAAAGGACACTCTATTTACCAAGAGTGTTTGTATATACTTTTATCATTTTTGAATAATAAAAGTTATTGAAATTTTTGTTCTACCTTCATTGCCTTGCTGCGGATGGATTCAATCCTTTAATCACAGTCTTTAATTGTGCTCTCCGGCTGACTGTGAATACTGAACTTAGGAAAACTAAGTTCTTTTGACGAAACGCAACGTTGAAAGAGATGTGGCTCTGAGGCACGCGATTCTGACTTGCCAGTGAAGACGCGGTTCAAGCAGACGCGGAGGACGCGGCTTTGAGTGTGGTTCATTGGCCGCAATCCTTAACTCTATCCAGACGCAGAGTTCAGGATAATGAGGTCTTACACCCCTTAACATTAACGCAGTCAGGGACGTGGCGTTGTAGACGCAGCTCCAAGATGCTTGTAAAGGTGATGGGCTTTTTCTGCTGAAGTCATAAGCCTTAGGACGCAGCTTTATGTGCTTTCCCACTGGGGCCCCCAAAATGAGTCCCTTTTGTTGAGAGACGCGGATCGACTTTGAATCATCCAAGAGACGCGAAGGATCTTCTATCTTGGAATGAAGGAGGACGCCGATTTTTTTGAGAAAAGAGGGGACGCGGGTCTTTGGACGCAGCTCTCACACCTGCGTTTTGGCACGATTTTCCAGGCGTTATAAACAGCCTGTCATAAAGATTTTATGAAATCTTTGAACGTCAAGTCTCCATTGACGATTGGGAACCCGCATCATCCGTTATTTCCCGAAGCGGTTTGCCCACGCGTCAGCTCTTCATTGGGCTTAGGCGTTAATGCCTTTTAATGCCAATACGGCGCTGGCGGTTGGAAACCAGCGTCTTCGACGCTTCCCGAAGCGACGCTCCACGCGTCAGCCTCCCATTAGGCTTTGACAGTCATGCGGTCATTAAGGCCGACGGTTCCGATTGATGAACCATTAACTACGATTATTATGGGCTGCCTATAAATAGGGGCTCTTCCACTCTCTTTAACAGTCCATACTTAGACTGTGTTTCTTTTTGAGAGTGAGTGCTCTGAGAGATTCTGTCTTCTCCCTTTCTGAGAGACTCTATCTTCTCCCTTCAAGGACCCTATCAGGGGTTTGCCTCCATGGACGAAGATGACCCAGAGCTTCCATGCTTCTGTTTGGTCTCTTCAGTAGATTACCACTGTCAAGTGATTTCAATGATAGGAAGCGTCTCCATGAGCACCTTTTACGTCCGCGCCTCAATGCAGAGAGTTCAACTCTTAACAGAGGCCTCTGCGGGTATGCCATGTCCACTTACAATGACATTTTAGATCCAACCAAGTTTGAATTTTAGTACATCATCTGGACTTTCTTGCGAAGTCGTGGTTGGTGCATTACTTTTCTGGAATTTGCGCCATCGACTTAAACTTTTTTGAACGCAAGTATTGAAGTCGTTGGTACCTGGCCGCGGGCTTTGCACACAGAGCTCGCGTCTTGAGGCCACTGACTTGGAAGAATTTCAATTCGGGCCGAAGGTTTCAGGCCTGAACTTTTGCAACTCCTGTTCCTCCAACAGAGAATGGCAATTTTTTGGCATCTGATTCTCTGCGTGCCTTGTATCTTAGACGCGGATGTGGAATTAGGTCGCGTTTGAATTCTGTGTGTATCACAGTCTTGCTCGCGTCTGTTTGCAGGAATCTGGCCCAGCGTGCGGGTCATTCCCGCGTCTGCAGTCTTCAGCAATAACCGCGCTTGTGACTTAGTTTTCTTCTGTCGAAGTATACTAAGCTCTGAATTGTCTAATTCCCTTGTTTGCTTCTTGCAGGTAGGCTTGATCATCCTATTTCATGTTCGCTGGGCCCGTGGGAGAATATATCGGCCAGCGAACTTGTTAGATGTTCGTCCACAAGGGAAGAAATCATAGTCTCCGTCGTCCACAAGGGAAGAAATCATGGTCCCTGACGGGGACATAACCCTCGCCAAGATCTCTTTGAATTCGACGCACCAGTCATGCTTGCTGGCATGGCATGGTCAGAGTAAGGATGGTGGCGGGGGTAGCGGTGGATATAGTGGTGGTTAGCATCCCCTGTGAAGTCTTAAGACCTCCTCTCTCACCCCAGAAGTGGCATCGAGATGACTCTATGTTCACTGGATGAGCTTCTGGTGGAAGAGATGTTCATCAGGAAGGATCATAACCCGCCACTTTGGACGGAGATGTTCGACGGATCATAACCCGGCTTCGGATGGTCAGGTGGGATCAGAAGATTCTGCTACCACCAGACCTCAAGAACCACCATTGTTCTCGGTCAACCAGAGGCTTCTATGCATCGTGGTGCAACCAGCTTCTGATCGTTGCCACAATGTCCGATCCTGCTTTGGCGCCTTTCCAAGCATCCTGTACTCGGAATAACATGCAGCTGAGGAGCGAGTGCAACCTCTGAGAGAGAAAGACTTCTTTATACTCCTTAACTGTAACACTCAATCTTATTGTATAAGAGAGCGTTTTTGTATCACTTTCATGTGCCTGGATATAAATAAAAGTGACACTTTTCTTTTTCTCCTTCTATTGTCTTGAAATTTTTTTTTGGTCAGACGCATAGAAGCAAAGGACTTTGACTTGTTAAAACTATGATGATAATTTCAAACAGTCAAACTTTTTAGAGAGAAATCCTATTTTTGGAACTCCCCCATGCTGTCAGAGGTGTAATATTAACTTGACAGGAGATAAGATAATTTGGTGGACCTGTCAATCTATAAAGGAGAATGACAAGTGGAACTCGTACCCCCAGGGAAAATGAGCCTTTATCAAGGTTTAGGATTCACTTGATTAAGCTCAGCTGGAGATTTGAAGGAAAACACTGTTAATGGTGTAGTATTAACCTAACAATGTGTTTAGGTAGACTTGTTATTCTATTGAAGAGAATAGCAAGTAAATCTAGATCCGCGGGGAATCTAAGAAGGTTTTTACCGTTAGAGGTGTGATATTAACTTAACGGGTTGAATGTAGTCCTGTCAGAAATATGATGTTAACCTGACAAGGATGTGAGTCAGAGGTGTGATATTAACCTGACTCAGAAATACTTCAGTTTCATTTGGGAAAACAGAAGTGTCACTGACATAGGTGTGATGTTTAACTTGACAGTGAGGGTAATGCTAGAGGTGTAATGTTGAACTTGGCATTGATCATCTCGACTTCGATACGGAAGTTCGAGGGAAATTCATTGTCATATGTGTATTGTTGAACTTAACAATGAATTGGATGCTAGAGGTATGATGTTGAACTTAGCATCATCCATTTCGGCTTCGACATGGAAGTTTGGAGGAAAGTGACTGTCAGAGGTATGGTATTAAACTTGGCAGAAACTTGATGTACTGTTTAGAAGTGTAATGTTAACTTAACAGTAATTTGTCAGAGGTGTGATATTAACTTGACAGAAACTTGATTTGCGATATAAGCAATTTAAGGACCTGTCATTCTATTGATAAGAATGGACAGGTGGAGTTTGAAGTGCCAGAGGTATAGTGTTAACTTGGAAACAACTGTATCTTGTAGGCCTACCATTCTGTGGATGAGAATTGGTAAGGGATTTTGGAGGGGAGAGTGGAGTTGAGTCCACTTAGGATTTTTAGCAAACCCTCAGCTATCAACGGATTTGATATGCCTTTACCAACTACCGTTTGAGTTGGGCTAGCCATGCTATTTCCCTTAGCATGATAAGTTGTCGAAGACTTATGTTGGGCTTAGAGGCCAACATTTTCCTCTATCCTTAGCCGTCGGAGGCGTCGGATGTTTTAATGAAGAAATTCTTCTTGTTTTGATCAGAGGTGTAATTTTGAACTTGATCTGAGGAAGAACACTATCTAGGGATAGTATTTCTTCAAGAATCTGTCATTGATCGGCATCATGAGTGTATCGCCATTTGAAGTTATGAGACGATATGACCCATTTGAGTAGACTGACTCTACTACAAATGGCCCTTCCCATTTGGGTTGGAATTTTCCTTTTGTCTTGTGCGTCATTACCATGGGTCTTCTGTCGGCTAAGACAAGATCGCCTTTCTTGAAAGTTCGCACTTTAACTTTCTTGTTGAAGGCTCTGGTGATTCGAGCCTGGTAGAGCTCGATTTGCTGTTGGGCCTGCAGACGCCTATCGTCTAAGGCTTCCAATTCTTGGAGTCGCTGTTGATGCTTCTCCTCTGTTGTCATCTCTGTTGTCAAGTGATAGTAGTGAAAAATTGCATAATTGTCATCATATTTACCATCACATTCGCACATTTATTCATATTATAATGCACATTTACTAATATTTTGTTATTTAATGTGTGCAGGCCTCGAATTATTATTTTAATAATAAATAAAGCTTAAAGAGCCCAAAAGCCCAGATCCAAGCCCATGTTTGAAGCCCAGGTGCAAAAAGCGCAATTACAAGAAGTCAAATGCAAATACACAAAGGGCTAAAGTTGCAAATATCAAAGATGAGGGAAGGATAGACTTCTACCCAACCCTAAACACTTGCAGGATGAGGATAAAAGCCCAAAATTCGTGGATAGAAGATTTGGGATATTTGAAATCAAGGTAACTTGATTACTAAGTTATCTCGAAATCCCAAGATGGAGAGCCAGGATCACACTTCTAGAAGCAGGTGCCCACATGGACGGACCAGGAGAGGCCACGCGCCAAAGCGCGCGGCCAGAAGCCACAAAAGTGCCGCGGACGCGCGGCAAGGCGCGGCAAAGTGGATGAGTCTGACTACCAGACTTCGTCTACAACTTCATCCGGGACTCTATCTTCTTCTGCACTATAAATATCCCTGCAAAGTGCAACGTACGGAGCATGCAGAGACGATTAGGGTTTTCTTTAGCCACTTTTATTTAAAGTTGTAATTTTTATTTCATGCTCGTTGTGGAGAAGAAGGAGACGATTGTGTAACCGGAGATTCATCTGAAATAAAGGTCACTCTTTTGTTCTCTTTTAATTTCTGCAAATTTTGTTTCTTTTTGTGATCTCTTTGATTTTCAATCTGTGATTTCTTCTTGCTTTCTTTTTCTTTATTTTGCAATCTTTCTCATTAAATAAAAAATAAAAAAAATATAAATAATTTGAAAAGAAAAAAAATAATGATGAAGAACTAATCCTCTTAGTGGTTTGCTGATATTCTTAAAGCAACCCTAGAGCAATTAAAACTTGATCTGATTAATGAACATCTCTAGAAACCCTAGGTTTAAAGGCAACTAAGTCTAGAAGATTAAAAAATACTTAAAATTCTTAATCTAGGTTGCATGTTAAAAGAACTTTTCATGACTTCAAACTTAAGAACTAGGACAGCATAAATTTGAGATTAGTCTTCTATTAGGCTGTACCTAGATGTTAGGATGAACCATAGTTGGTTTTTGAATAATGCAACTTAGTTAGAATCGTGTATTAATTTTTCTTACTTGATATATTTGTAATAACCTAGGGTGAATCATATCAATCTTAAGATGAAGATCAAGCTCTTTAATTTGCAATAAGGTTGTGGTAGAAGATCAGCAAAACCACGTCTTTAATCTCATATTTTCATCACCAATCTAATCTCTCTTTTCTTACTTGAAGCATACAGAGGAATCGAGTCGAAAAGCTTTCATCGCATCCTTCCCTGAGGATCACGACCCGCTTGAGCCCTTGCTACAGCGGATTCGCATTGAGACTAAGAATTCTGAACTTTATTTCAATCTATAAAATCTCAATCAAAATTTTGGCGCCGTTGCCGGGGAAGGAACGGCACGATTTCCTCGTTCTAATCATTCTTTCTTTTCTGTTGCAGGTACAGAGAATAGGAAACAAAAACAGAGCAGCAGAAAGCACATATAGCTATCCAGTGCCTCTGCCCTCGAAGGCAGAACACCTGGACCTACAACTTTGCCGCAGAAACGCGGCAAAAGCCGCGAATCCGCGGCAATTGTAGTGGACTACTGATACATTTTTCTGCAGGTTGCTCTGCAGTGCAAAATTCTATTTTCTGCTGTGACATTATTTCTCTGTGATCACTCTGCAACTGCTAATTAATAACATTAACCCATTTGTTGAAAAAAAAAAAAATTTTTTAGACTCTTGCATTTAGGGCACGTGTCTATTTACATTTTTTTTAATTCTGTTGAAGAGTGCTGGCGACAAGGTACGTTTGCATAGCATATAGATTAGGAAACACTCTTGGTTGTTTACTGCTTTCTTGAGTGATTACTTTTCTACCGCTTTACACGTACACTAATTCATCTTAAGGGCATAACCCATAAGCAAGATAAGGTGGGAATTTCATCACCCTTCCTTGGCCCACAAATCATATCCGTCACACTCACAACCCTAACCTTAAGTAAAATTTGACTAGACGTTGGCCCTAGGTTAACTCGGACTTAATAGGAGATTGACCGAAGGAGGAAAATTGTTTGAAATTAACTCTTGTCAAATCGGTGTCTAGGCAGGGGATTGAGGGCCGAAAGCCCGAAGAACGGTGGTTATTTAATTAAGGAACGTCTCTGACGGAAAACCTCCCACCAGTCTTGCCACCTACCTGGCCGATTAGCTTGTGGTTAACGTCGACTGTAGACCTCCTAAGGACAGTCTAAAGTTAGGAGTCGTCTAGGTCAAGGCTTACCCTAGATTAGGATTTTTGATTATTTTTCTTTTTTTTTGATTGATTGGGTGAACTTGTTTGCTGATTGTGCATGACCGCTTGGTCGAGAGACCCACTTACATCCAGGCTAACTAGAACTAGTTCACCACCCGAGCTCAAGCCCGACTCACACATGGCACAACCACAGTCACTCCAAGATAGGTTCTATCCTATTAGAACCTCTCTTCCTTCTTGCATCCAGCTCACTATCGAAAGTGTTGACCCATATGAACTCAAGCCACAATACATCAACACTCTTCCCAAATTTCATGGACTTGAATCTGAGGATGCATACTTCTTCATAAGGGAATTTGAAGAAGTATGTCAAATGATGAATATACCTAAGTTAGGAGACGATGCTATCAAACTTAGGTTTATCCCCTTTGCTTTGAAGGATTTAGCAAAGAAATGGCTCTACAGTCTAGAGGCCGGTTCAATATCTTCTTGGGATAATTTCATTAAGGCCTTCTTAAAGAAATTTTATCCCGTTCACAAGACTGCACTGATTAGGAAGAATATCCTCCAGTTTAAGCAAACAGCCAATGAACCTTTTTGGAAATACTTCGAGCGTTTTAAGGATCTCCTTGCCCAATGTCCTCACCATTGGATAGAAAAATGGCGACTTTGCCAAGTTCTCTATGATGGATTAGATTATTCTACTAAAACACTGTTAGAATCCATGTGTCAAGGAGGATTTCTGCAAAAGAATGAAGATGAAGGATGGACATTGTTTGAGGAATTAGCTGAAAAATCCATCCAATGGGACCCTACTCCTAAAAAATCTAGGACTAATGACCCTACTTCTTCTAAAGGAGGTATCCATTCCATTGAGGCCAACGTAGCAACCGATGCTAAGTTAGCTGCTGTTATGCGTAGACTAGAGGCTCTTGAAACGAAAGAGCCAGTCTCTGTGAACCAAGTCAGCCCAACATCTTCGGCGGGCTGTACTTATTGTCAAGATATGAACCATGTGTTCGAGGAATGTCCTGTTTTCATCGCGCATCAAAGCTTGCCCGAACATATGAGTGCGGCCTTCACAAGGCCCGCCAACAATCCTTATGCACCCACCTACAATCCCGGTTGGAGAAACCATCCCAATTTTTCATGGGGCCCAAGCAACAATGATCAAGTGAGGCCCAAATTCTCCAACAACTTCCAAAATCCGCCTTATCAACAAAATTTCCCTAGTCAAAATCCTCCACCGTCTTTCCAAAATTCACAAATGGAGACAAGACTTTCAAATTTGGAAAGAAAGGTGGATACCCTAGTCAAAAGCCAAGACACGCTGGCTCAAGTCCTAAGTAGGATAGAGCTCCAATTGAACCAGCAAGAGAGACAGAGGGGTACCCTACCGAGTCAACCATTGCCAAATCCTAGGAATCCTAGGCCAGCCAATGAGGCTCAAGACCCAAATCAGTGTCACATGGTTCATACACTCAGATCTGGGAAACAAGTTGATAATCAAGTATCTATGCCATCGGATCCATCTCAGCCATCCATTCCATCTAGCTCCACTTCCATTCCATTTAGCTCCACTCCTTCTCCATCCAGTCCCAAGGAAACTGAAGCTGAAAAGTCAGCAGATCAATTGCACCAGCCTATAGCTCCATTTCCAAATAGGCTTAGAAGCACAACAATGCACACATGGAGAAATTATTAGAGGTGTTCAATCAAGTTAGGCTCAACATTCCACTTCTTGATGCAATCCAACAGGTCCCTAGTTATGCCAAATTCATTAAGGACATGTGCACCAAGAAAAGAAAGACTAATGTGCCTAAGAAGGTTTTTCTAGCCACTAACATTAGTGAGCTACTGTCCAACCAGATCCCTATCAAGTATAAGGACCCAGGTTGTCCCACCATTTCTTGCACCATAGGTCGAGCCGAAATCAATCGAGCACTCCTCGATTTAGGAGCCAGCATCAATTTGCTCCCTTTCTCCGTGTATCAACAACTTGGATTAGGTGAACTCAACCCGACCCAAGTTACTATTCAGTTGGCTGACCGCTCTATCAAAGTTCCAAAGGGAGAGATCAATGACGTTCTCATACGGGTTGGAGAATTCATTTACCCAGTAGATTTCATTGTCTTAGAGACACAACCTGTGTCTAATCCTAGGTCCCAAACTCCCGTTATCTTAGGAAGACCGTTCCTAGCAACCGCTAATGCAATTATAAATTGTAGAAACGGTTCCATGAGACTGACTTTTGGGGATATGACCAAGGAAGTCAATGTTTTCAACCTAGGTAAGCATCCCTACGATGTGACCGACCAACCCTTTGAGGTTAACTCCATTGAGAACATGACGAGTGAGCATAATGATGAGATCATAATTGAGTCAGAGGAAGAGGAAGAGTTAGAAACAAGTGATATCAGTCTTGATGAGATCGAATGGGAATCAAATCTGAGTTCTATAGAGATGGGAGATTCTAGCTTAACTCCTCCACCTATCGAGCCAACTCCTTCTTTGGAGTTAAAAGCCTTGCCCAAACATCTTAAGTACGCCTACCTAGGTGAACAAGAGACGTTACCGGTCATAGTTGCATCTAATTTGACCAATAGGCAAGAGGAGGACCTGCTGGCAACCCTTAGGAGACATAGGGAAGCCATTGGTTGGACTATGGCAGATATCAAGGGACTGAGCCCTACGATAGTCCAGCATCGTATCCATCTAGAGGAAGGGGTTAGACCGAAGAGGGATCCACAGCGTAGGCTAAACCCACTCATGCAGGAGGCTGTACACGCCGAAATAGTGAAACTGTTAGATAATGGGATCATTTATCCCATTTCCGATAGCGAATGGGTTAGCCCAATGCATGTGGTCCCTAAGAAGTCTAGGTTTACTGTGATAGAGAACGACAAGCATGAGTTAGTGCAAACACGATTGCCTACCAAGGTGAGAGTATGCATAGACTACCGCAAGTTGAACGCAGCCACTAGGAAAGATCATTTTCCCCTCCCTTTCATTGACCAAATGTTGGAAAGATTAGCAGGTCATGAGTATTACTGCTTTTTGGACGGTTATTCAGGGTATAACCAAATTCCTATAGCGCCGGAGGATCAAGAGAAGACAACGTTCACATGTCCATTTGGGACATTTGCCTACCGTCGAATGCCTTTCGGCCTATGCAATGCCCAGCCACATTCCAACGTTGTATGTTAAGCTTGTTTTCTGATATGGTCGAGCGTTTCCTAGAAATTTTCATGGACGACTTCTCCGTCTATGGAAATTCATTTGACCAGTGTCTCCATCACTTGGAGCTAGTACTGAGTAGGTGCACCAAAAAGAACTTGACCCTAAATTGGGAAAAGTGTCACTTCATGGTGCAACATGGGATTGTCCTAGGTCACGAGATATCTAGGGAAGGGATTAAGGTAGACAAGGCCAAGGTGGAGATCATAGCGAGACTTCCACTTCCGCGATGCGTGAAGGACATTCGGTCTTTCTTAGGACACGCCGGATTTTATCGTAGGTTCATTAAGGACTTTAGCAAAATTGCTAGACCCCTTACAAACCTTCTAGCTAAAGACGTGTCCTTCATCTTTGATGATAGGTGCCATAGTGCATGGGAGAAATTGAAAATGGAACTTATATCTGCTCCTATCATCTCACCTCCGGACTGGTCCAAGCCTTTTGAGATCATGTGCGATGCCTCAGATTTTGCAATAGGTGCTGTCTTAGGACAGCGTAAGGACAGCAAGCAACACGTGATCTATTATTCGAGTAGGACGCTCAATGACGCCCAAATGAACTATACTACAACCGAGAAGGAATTCTTGGCAGTAGTGTTCGCTTTGGAGAAATTCCGCCCATACCTACTTGGGACCAAGACCACGATTTTCACTGACCATTCTGCTCTTCGATACCTTATGCTTAAAAAAAATGCGAAGGCCCGACTCATTCGTTGGATCCTTCTCCTTCAAGAATTCGATCTCGAAATTCGAGATAAAAAAGGTATCAAAAATGTCGTAGCTGACCATCTCTCTCGTGTGCCAAACGCACCTTCTGACGAGCTGCCCATCAATGACAATTTTCCCGATGAGCAACTTCTAGCCATCTCTAAGGAGCCATGGTTTGCTGACATAGTAAATTACTTAGTCACAAACCAAACACCACCTAGTTGGTCTAAACAGGATAGATACCGATTCTTGTCTCAAGTTCGGTATTACATGTGGGAAGATCCTTATCTTTTCAAATATTGTAGCGACCAAATCATTAGGAGATGTGTCCCCGACGAGGAGACTAGAAGCGTGCTAGCTTTTTGTCATGAGTTCGCTTGCGGTGGACATTTTGGTCCCCGCAAAACTGCCGAGAAAATTCTGCAAAGTGGCTTTTATTGGCCAACTATGTTTAGAGACGCATTTGAGTATTGCAAAACTTGCACAAGATGTCAAATGATAGGAAGAATTTCCAAACGAAATATGATGCCCCTAAATCCCATTCTAGAAGTAGAACTTTTCGACGTATGGGGCATTGATTTTATGGGACCCTTCCCTAATTCGTTTGGGCACCAGTACATCTTGTTGGCCGTAGACTACGTGTCAAAGTGGGTAGAAGCTGTCCCTTGCAAGACAAATGACAACAAAGTTGTTGTCAAATTCTTGAAAGATAATATCATCTCACGCTTTGGAATCCCTCGAGCCATCATTAGCGACAATGGCACACATTTTTGCAATAGAACTTTTGAAGCTCTTATGCGAAAATATGCCATTACCCACAAGTTGTCTACGCCCTACCATCCTCAAATTAGCGGGCAGGTAGAAGTTTCTAATAGGCAAGTCAAGCTCATTTTGGAGAAGACTGTGAATCAGAATAGGAAGGACTGGTCCACCAAACTGGTGGATGCCCTATGGGCATATAGGACTGCCTTTAAGACGATTCTAGGAATGTCTCCCTACAGACTGGTCTTTGGAAAGGCTTGCCACCTTCCTGTCGAGTTAGAACACCGGGCCCTTTGGGCAATTAAGCAGCTAAATTTCGATTTAGATAAGGCCGGTGAGTTTCGGAAATTACAAATTTCTGAACTAGAGGAGTTGAGGAATGATGCATACGAGAATGCAAAGATTGCGAAGGATAGAGTTAAGGTTTTTCACGATAAATTCATCACGAGAAAAACTTTTGTCCAAGGATAAAAAGTTTTTCTCTACAACTCTAGACTTCATCTCTTTCCCGGCAAATTGAAGTCAAGATGGACAGGACCATTCATTGTTAAGACGGTGTTTCCACACGGAGCCATAGAGATCTACGATCCCAAAAATGGCAATTCATTCAAGGTAAATGGTCAACGTCTTAAAATCTTTTTGGAGTCTGTGCCGGAAGCTAATGCGGCGATGGGTCTTTTTGACCCACTGTATCGGTGATTATATCTTTCTGCCAGTTCATGCATCCATACATTTCATTCATACATTAGGGACAATGCATGAAACAAGTGTGGGGGAAGGGTATGTAATATATAAAAAATAAAAAAAAATCTGAAAAAAAAAATTTAAAAAAATGTTATAAAAAGAAATATTTTGACTTTTTTTTGAAAGAAATCTAAGTTAGTTTTAAGGATTAGGAAAATCATGATTAGGATTTCTAAAAACTTGGTCAAAATAAATAATTGTTTAATTTTTAGGTATAGGAGAGAAATTGAATAAATAATTAGTCTTGATTTTTACCTTAATGAAATGTGCATACCAAATGCATATCTAGGATTCTAAGACAAAGACCTTGTGCCTCATAAAAAAAAAAAAAAAAAAAAAAGAAGAAAAAAAATCACCAATTAAGCTGATACATGTGCCTCAAGAAGCATAAGTATTCATGCCTAAAGGTGAGTAAATAAAATAAAGTCCTTAGTTTTGGGGCCTAGTTCACTCGAATTTGAGTCCGCGGGGTGTTTTCTCACTTGGTGCCCTAAAGCCAACCGGTTTGGGAGTCATCGACTTTAAGTTCGTTACATGGGTGGATTAGAAAGCCTAAGAAGACTAAGAAATATAATATATGTATTAACACATCTAATAATCAATTAGTTAGGTATGAGGGCCTCAAGAAGCCTTGATACTTATACGAAAGAAAATTAGATGAGTTATACATGCAAATATATATATATATATATATATATATATATATATATATATATATATATATTAACACATCTAATAGTCAATTAGTTAGGTATGAGGGCCTCAAGAAGCCTTGATACTTACACGAAAGAAAATTAGATGATGTTATAAAAATAATAAAGAGGCATGAGAGTCCAAGTTAAGGAATTCCTAGTAAAAACATAAGGATGCATATGATTTTGGTAACGAAAAAGACTATATTAGAAATTCAATTTTAATCCTTACCTAAAATGAATAACAATTGACTTTATAAAGACCAGGTTTGAAGAATGAATAAAAATGATAATCCTAAAACTTATAGACTACTTAGTCTCTTCAATAATAATTCAAATATTTTCCTTTTTATGGATTTTGTGGGTGTAATCCGCTGAAAACCCTCACGAGACAACACTCGTCCTCTAGGGTAACCTAGAGGTTTAACGGCTTGTTACACATGCTAAGTGCAACCGTAATTCCTACGAAAGTGAGTTAGCTAGTTAGATTTTCCTTTTCTTTTTGATTTTTACTCGAGGACGAGCAAAAAGATAAGTGTGGGGGTGTGATAGTAGTGAAAAATTGCATAATTGTCATCATATTTACCATCACATTCGCACATTTATTCATATTATAATGCACATTTACTAATATTTTGTTATTTAATGTGTGCAGGCCTCGAATTATTATTTTAATAATAAATAAAGCTTAAAGAGCCCAAAAGCCCAGATCCAAGCCCATGTTTGAAGCCCAGGTGCAAAAAGCGCAATTACAAGAAGTCAAAATGCAAATACACAAAGGGCTAAAGTTGCAAATATCAAAGATGAGGGAAGGATAGACTTCTACCTAACCCTAAACACTTGCAGGATGAGGATAAAAGCCCAAAATTCGTGGATAGAAGATTTGGGATATTTGAAATCAAGGTAACTTGATTACTAAGTTATCTCGAAATCCCAAGATGGAGAGCCAGGATCACACTTCTAGAAGCAGGTGCCCACATGGACGGACCAGGAGAGGCCACGCGCCAAAGCGCGCGGCCAGAAGCCACAAAAGTGCCGCGGACGCGCGGCAAGGCGCGGCAAAGTGGATGAGTCTGACTACCAGACTTCGTCTACAACTTCATCCGGGACTCTATCTTCTTCTGCACTATAAATATCCCTGCAAAGTGCAACGTACGGAGCATGCAGAGACGATTAGGGTTTTCTTTAGCCACTTTTATTTAAAGTTGTAATTTTTTATTTCATGCTCGTTGTGGAGAAGAAGGAGACGATTGTGTAACCGGAGATTCATCTGAAATAAAGGTCACTCTTTTGTTCTCTTTTAATTTCTGCAATTTTGTTTCTTTTTGTGATCTCTTTGATTTTCAATCTGTGATTTCTTCTTGCTTTCTTTTCTTTATTTTGCAATCTTTCTCATTAAATAAAAAATAAAAAAAATATAAATAATTTGAAAAGAAAAAAAATAATGATGAAGAACTAATCCTCTTAGTGGTTTGCTGAGATTCTTAAAGCAACCCTAGAGCAATTAAAACTTGATCTGATTAATGAACATCTCTAGAAACCCTAGGTTTAAAGGCAACTAAGTCTAGAAGATTAAAAAATACTTAAAATTCTTAATCTAGGTTGCATGTTAAAAGAACTTTTCATGACTTCAAACTTAAGAACTAGACAGCATAAATTTGAGATTAGTCTTCTATTAGGCTGTACCTAGATGTTAGGATGAACCATAGTTGGTTTTTGATAATGCAACTTA
This sequence comes from Agave tequilana, assembly GCA_038442645.1. Taxonomy (NCBI): domain Eukaryota; kingdom Viridiplantae; phylum Streptophyta; class Magnoliopsida; order Asparagales; family Asparagaceae; genus Agave; species Agave tequilana. The sequence continues at coordinate 3,234 of JAVJIF010005932.1, read as the reverse complement.
GTTAGAATCGTGTATTAATTTTTCTTGCTTGATATATTTGTAATAACCTAGGTGAATCATATCAATCTTAAGATGAAGATCAAGCTCTTTAATTGCAATAAGGTTGTGGTAGAAGATCAGCAAAACCACGTCTTTAATCTCATATTTTCATCACCAATCTAATCTCTCTTTTCTTACTTGAAGCATACAGAGGAATCGAGTCGAAAAGCTTTCATCGCATCCTTCCCTGAGGATCACGACCCGCTTGAGCCCTTGCTACAGCGGATTCGCATTGAGACTAAGAATTCTGAACTTTATTTCAATCTATAAAATCTCAATCATCAATGCAACGCGTAGAGATGGAATTTGGATTTCGAGTGGAAGCACGGCTTCACACCCGATACACAAAGAAAATGGTGTGGCTTTAGTCGGGGTTCGCACAGTTGTGCGATAAGCCCATAAGCGTTCACCTAACTTGTCGTCCCAGTCACGTTGACTTTTCGAGACGAATTTCTTGAGGAGCTTGCCAATGGTCTTGTTGAAAGCTTCTGCGAGACCATTAGCGGCGGGGTAGTATGCCGTTGAGGACACACTCTGGATTCTGAACTTAGCGCAGAATCTCTGGAAAGCCTGGCTGATGAACTGGGTCTATTGTCATGGACAATTCGCCGAGGTACACCAAAACGGTAAATGACGTGATGTTTCACAAACTTGATCACATCGATGACTTCACCTCCTTCAAAGGAACGGCCTCGGCCCATTTAGAGAAGTAATCGGTTATTGCCAAAATGAACCGATGTCCTTTTGATGATGGTGGGCTGATAGGGCCAACTACATCCATCCCCCACATTTCAATGGCCAGGTAGAGGTCGTAGAATGGAGGTACTCTGGTGCTTGATGGATGAAATCGCCATGCACTTGGCAAGCGTGACATCTTTTAGCATAAGTGACGGCTTCGGCAATCATCTTGGGCCAATAGTAACCCAACCTTTGGAGTCGATGTGCCAATTTTTGGGCCGGGTTGGTAAGCTCCACACATGCCGTCGTGGGCTTCTTTCAATACCTCTTGAGCCTCCTTTGGTGAGAGGCACCGGAGCAAGATCCCGTCATGCGATCGACGATACAATGTCTGTGTAATCGCATTGTAGTAAAATTTAGGGCTTTCCTTCGAATGGCAGCCGCTTCCTTGGCGTCCTCAGGCAGGATGTCGTACAAGACATAGTCGATATAGGGAAATCGCCAGTCTTTAAGCTCTGACCCGGTTGACAATTCCAGTGCTTCTTTGCCTTGACACTCTCCCTTTGACCCCTGATAGTCTTCGAGGGCAGTTCTCGGGCAATACAGGTCGTGCTGTAGACGAATACTTTCTCCATTGCTCCAGCTGGAAGAGCTAAGGAGGCCGCGAGGGATGTGAGTGCGTCTGCGTGCGCATTTTGTCTGCGCGGTACATGGTCAATGTAGAAGTTTGTGAACCTTTCGACCATGCGGATAGTTGCGTTGTAGTAGGGTACTAGGTCTTCATGTCTGACCTCGTACTCCCCGCGAACTTGGCTGACGATGAGTTTAGAGTCGCCATATGCCTCGAGATTTTTAACGCCAATCTCATCGGCGAACTGCATCCCAATCAAAAGAGCATTGTACTCCGCTACATTGTTGGAGCAAGGTTCGTTAATGAGACAGCTCGAGGAATCACATAGTCCTGTGGGGAGACAAGTACTACTCCTACCCCTGCTACTAGGTGTCCTTTTGGGCTCGTTCTGGATGCACCATCAAAGAAAAGTTGCCACACCTGCCTTTCAAAGGATGTCTGGGCCTGGCAGGCTTCAGCGACCTCATCTAGGAGATCGTCGTAGAGCTTGGTTGCCCTCGGATCTGAATGCTCAGCCAGGAAATCCGCCACCGCTTGACCTTTAATGGCCTTCTGTGGTAAAAAGTGCATTTCATATTGAGATAACAATATGGCCCATTTTGCCAGTCGGCCATTAGGCGATGAAGGCTTTGTCATGAGTACCTCAAGGGTTAACTTTTGATATGACCATTTATGGTTTGGCTTACCAGATAGTGTCGCATTTTCTGAATGGCGAACACTAATACCAAACACTCCTTCTCGAATCGGGTTATACCGATGTTCGGCTCCGATCATTGTTCTACTCAGATAGTAGATTGCTCGCTCTCATCCTTGATCATCATTCTGAGCTAGTAGAGCTCCCAAAGAATGATCCATTGCTCAGACGTATACCAGGAAAGGTTTCCCGATATTGGAGCTGCAAGGACTCGTGTTGGGTGAGGTATTGCTTGATTTCCTCGAACGCTTGTTGGCAAGCGTCGTCCCAAATGAACGAGACACCCTTCTTCATCAACTTAGCGAAGGGTTGGCATCTTCCGGAGAGGTTTGAGATGAACCTGCGGATGTACGCCAATCGTCCTTGCAATCCCCTGAGTTCCTTAATTTCTCGGAGGTTGCATATCCTGGATAGCGCGAACCTTTTCCGGGTCTAAATGGATTCCGTGGAGGTTACAATGAATCCTAAGAATTTACCACTGGCCACGTCCCAGGAAGGACTTGGTGGGTTCATCTTCAATTGATGAGCTCGCATGATGTCAAAGACCACCTTCAGGTCAGCTATGTGATCACCCTTAGCGTGACTTTTCACCGCAATATCATCAACATAACATTCTATCGTTTTGCGTATTTGCCGCTGGAAAATGGTGTTCATAGCCCTTTGATATGTTGCCCCCGCATTCTTCAGTCCGAAGGGCATGACGGTATAGCGTAGACCCCCAATGGTGTCCTGAAGGAGGTGTGCTTTTCGTCGTCAGGATACATTTTGATTTGATTGTATCCTGAGAACCCGTCCATGAAGGACATTCGTTCGAATCCACAAGTATTGTCAATCATGACGTCTGTGATTGGCAGTGGGAATTCGTCTTTGGGACAGCCTCGTTTAGATCACGGAAGTCGATGCAGATCCGGATCTTTCCGTTTTTCTTAGCAACGGGGACGATGTTGGCTACCCAATCGGGATGTTGCTCTTCCCTAATGAAGCCAGAATCTATGAGCTTTCTGACCTCCGATTGAATCGCCTCCATTACTTCTGGACGGAACCGTCGCTGCTGTTGTTTGACAGGCTTTACATCCGGATTGATGTTGAGGCAGTGCATAGCCACTTGAGGATCCAGTCCAGGCATGTCTTCGTAATTCCAAGCGAAGACATCTCTGTACTCTTGAACAAGAGATATTAGATCCTTTTTCTC